>JBCEWC010000204.1:0-69682 GCA_038996855.1 Solanum aculeatissimum
AAAATTAACGGATTATCATAAAAATCTAAAGAAATTTTGAAATCTATTTTAATTTATTTTAAAGATTTATTTTGAATTGTTAAAAATTCGAAGAAGCTCAATAGCTAATTTATGTCGTTGATGGTCAAAATTGGGTGTCAACATATATTACTTTGATATATTATTTAAGAAATAATAAATAAAATGAATTTATTATATTATCATTAATTAAATATAAAAATAAGGTGATAGGTTACAAAAATTGAATAGGCTTCGAAAAATGGCTATTTATGCACTTTGCCCAAGTGCACCAGTAACCACTTTTAAAGATTCTTATTTAAAAGATAGTCAAAAGTCATAAAATCTTAAAAGTTATTTGCTTTGGCAAGTTCAACATCAGATTCGTATGTCTGAATATAGCATACTGCTTGTGCAATTTGAACTTCAGACTTTTATATCTAAAATTAAGTTTGAAATTTCGAACTTCAAAGTTCAACATATTTAAATTTGTCCTCAGTTGAAATTTGTAATTGGTCACTAACATCTCTATGGAAATTGAATTTTCAAAAAATACAAAGTACTATAAAAAGAAGATGACTTTGATGCAATTGGAAAAAAAGTTTTCATATTCTGTTTACAACAAATTTACTTTTTTGATGGAATTTGTATCTTTCTAAGTTTTTCCTCTTGATATCATCAAAAAGATAACATTATTGAAATACTATGATCAATTCATAGTTAATTTTTGAGGAAAATATCAAGAAATTTCAACTCATTTTTAGCGGTCCAAGCTCAAATCGATTCTTTAATAGCACTAGACAATTGCACCAAATTCAATAAATAAATGACATGTTTTTAAACATACACAACCATCACTTAGCCATAATTAACTGGAATATATTTTCACTTTATTAAATTACTTAACAGTAATAAATTACCTAATTAGGTATAAACATCTTATGGGAAAATATTTACCACCTAGTAAATGTTGCACATTTAAAGGTGAAGTTTTATTGAGATACACAATCAGGTGAAGTTTTAATATTATTTTTAAATATTTTTATCTCATATTAAATAATATTAATAGTTTCAATAGAAATTCTTCAATTGAAAAAAAATTCTAAAAATTAAAATCGATAGAGCTTATCTAAAGAGCAACATTAAACAAAAGATAACACTAAGAAGCAATAATATAAATATCATATAAATATTATATTAATTTAATTTTGATTTTAGACCACTCATTTTTTGAAGCCACTAACTTCCTATCCCCATGGACAAAAGATAATCTTATAGTCGACTCCTCCTATACATGTAAATAAATTTTCATCATAGGGATAAGTTATAGCTTGATCACAATATTTTTGGAGTGTTAAAGAGTAGTTTGATGGCTTGCATGTTTGCGGAGAACTGTAATCACCGGTGCAACACAAATCATCGCGATTAAACGCCAAGCAACCACTTTTGCACCCAATCACATTACTATTTTGATCGTGCACTTCTAACTCAACTTGATTTCCACAATGCACGTCGTTAAGATTCACAAGACAATCTGCTATTTTGCAATCATCTCTGTTTATAGGGATAACAGAGACCGGTAAATTGAAACCGTCCACAATGCTAACTGAGTAAAAATCTTTTCCATCAGACGTATTTGCTATTGTGAATTGTACAAGGGTTGCTGGTGGAGTACCACCAGCACCATTGCATTTTATTTGCCCGCTCTTGCAATCTCCGCTAAGACAGGTAAAATTTTGACCATCTCGCGAGCAAAGATGTCTCGCCCATATTCTTCCTGACCAGGAATTTGGTACGTCCAAGATTTTTGTTGCAGTTGATACTAATGCAAATCCTGTTGGAATTGCCGCTCCTTGACTAGTTTGTGTAGCTGGCCAAATTTTGTGAGGACAACTATTCCTTATTACTAATTTGGTTGCATAACACCCTGCAAAATATCAATTTTCATAAATTTAATCATAAAACATAGATATATATATACCATCATATAAATTAAATGGGTAATAAGATCTTTGATTACTTACAAAATAAATAGAAGAAAATAATTTTTTAGATCTGTTATGTATATAAATGAAAAATCTCTCGTAAAGAGAATATAAAACTTTTAAAAAAAATGTAGCTGGTGTAAAATAAATTTTACCTAAAACTTCTAAGCGCACACAGAAAAAGTGTCATCTTTAATCATTTTAATAGACTGAAAATAAATAAATAAAATGTGTTTGTTCACTTGAAAATCTAAAAAACTAAAACTATTAAACTAGAGAATATGCACATAAGGGTAAAAATTACCATAGAGGAAGAACACTGAGAAGATAACAACAATGGAGAAATAATTTACCCTCATTTTATGACTATGAAATGAAAAATAGATATTGCTTGGATTTATATAATAAGTCCTAAATCAATTTGTTGGCTATGGCTAAGGTAAATAGCACTAAATGTTTAATTATCCTCAAGTGTGAAAGGAATATAATATAATCTTCTAGGGAATTACACAGGTAATAATTGCAAAAAATACTTGAAGACTTGACCAATTCAGTTTTGGCTATATATGTGCTACTCTATCCTATTAAATTTATATGATATTTTTATTTATTTATTTGTTTAAATAAATTTTTTATATTTTTATAACAAAAAATTATTTGTATGACACCGGGATAATTTGTGCATCATGATCGCGGCATAACTGCATAAATGTGTTGAAGAAATGAGACATAGAAATTATTGTGTGATAGTACAAGTTTCAAATATTTGGTCCGTGATTGGACTTTGATGTGACTGTGCTAATATACAACAACAAAATATCTAGTAAAATCTCACAAGTAGGGTCTGGGGAGGGTAGAATGTACGCAAACATTATCACTACCTCAAAGGTAGAGAGGTTGTTTCCTGGAAATCCTCATCTCAAAAATCCATAGAAAAAATAAACTAGATATGAAAAATGGGAAAGGAAAAGAAATGGAAATCGAAAGAACAACTAATAACAAAAAGTATGATAGTGTGTAAATACGATAAAAATCAAAATATATATGACGAATAATGACAACACAGGATATAAAAATACGACTAATCCTACTACCCTACTATACCCTAAGTCCAGATCAACCTAATCCTACTAACCTATTAGCCTGCTACTTTAATTCGCGACTTCCATTCCTTTCTATCTAAGGTCATGTCCTCAGTGAGATCAAGTTTCTTCATATTTTGTCTGATCACATCCCCCCAATACTTCTTCAGTCTACCTCTACTCCTTCGTGTAACTCCTAACTCCAACCTCTTGCACCTCCTAACAGGAGCATCAATGCTTCTTCTTTGCACATGTCCAAACCATCGCAGTCTCGCTTTCCTCATCTTATCCTCCACAGGGGCCACCTCTAGCTTCTCCCGAATGATCTCACTCCTAATCTTATCACTCCTAGTATGACCACACATCCATCGCAACATCCTCATCTCTACGACTTACATCTTCTGTACATGTGAATTTTTGATTGGCCAACACTCTACCTCATACAGCAAAGACGGTCTAACCACCATTATGAAAACTTACCTTTGAGTTTAGGTGATATCTTCTTATCACATAATACTCTAGAGGCAAGCCTCCATTTAGTCCATGCTGCCCCAATACGATGTGTGACATCATCGTTGATATCACCATAACTTTGGATGATGGACCCAAGATATTTAAAGTTTTCTCTCTTTGGAATAAGTTGAGTAACAAGCCTCACATCAATGTATGCTTCATCCCTCGCTACACTGAATTTGCACTCCAAGTATTATGTTTTGGTCCTGCTCAGTTTGAACCCTTTAGATTCCAAAGCATGTCTCCAAACCTCTAATTTATCATCAATTTTAGTCCAAGTCTCAGCAATCAATACTATGTCATCTGCAAATAACATGCACCATAGAAGCTCCTCCTGAATATATTGCGTTAGCTCATCCATCACCAAGGCAAACAGACAAGGGCTCAACACTGATCCTTGATGAAGTCCTATCTCAACAAGAAAATACTCTGAGTCTCTTCCCACCGTTCTTTCTCGAGTTTTGGCTCCGTCGTACATATCCTTTATAGCCCTAATATATACCATTGGAACACCTTTCACCTCTAGATATCTCCATAGGACATCCCTCATAATTTTATCATAGGCCTTCTCGAGAGTGATTTTGCTAATATAAAAAATTAAATTTAGAAATTTTAACCATTGTTCATCATTTTTGGGGTTTCAAATCTCTACCGAAAAGGAGTTTTGAGATAGAATTCATCTATATATACTTGGGGTACTTTCTTTTAGTCAATTTAGGTCATGGACCCGATTTTATTAATAATCAGTAAGAAATGGGCTCATAGAGAGCAATTTACAATATAGTCCAATGCAAGAAAATAAAATAACCTGGTTCATAACCCGATCCAGACATAATATATATCTGAAAGTCGATACCCTAGACCCTCGAGGTTTCCTAATTTGAGACCCTTCATTTTTTCTCTTTGTCTGCCACTCAAAATACTTTCATGGCTTCCTCCGAAAACTTTTTATCTGCTCATGTTATGGGTCACCAACTACTTGCATCGTATTGCCAACTCTCGTCAAGTTATTATCTATTAGAAGGTGAAACCGTTTTCTTATCCAATTTTTGCATTTCAGTTCAACAAGTTTATCTCTTGCTTTTTGTAGATGTTGCATCCGGTGGAAGGCTATCCTTATGCAGGAGCGAACCAGGGGTCCAATCGCAGATTCATCCGTGTAAGTTCTTGACGTTCACTGCATCTGCCTCTACTGACATCTACTATTTGGCAGGGTCAAGGGGAGGAATGGATTTACTCATGCGACTACGGTGAAGATCTGCCAGAGCTTGCTTTCTTGAGGCCCTTTCTGGTTCCTTATTTTTTCTTTTGCTAGATTTGATCTTTTTAAAGATTGTAGTAAATAGGCTAGTTAGTCTCTTGCACAGTATCATTCCCTTGTTTGCTTCTATAATTATGCATGCCTGTGCAAACACTTTCATACTATCTGCTAGCATTAGCCCTGTTGTCTTTTGTTACTACTGCTTGTTGTTATCCGGATAGATGGCAGCTGATATTTATCTATATTTAAGGTCCTTCTGGCCAAGCTTGGAAGAATGTAAAATGACCAAAATTGTTGCTTGTCATCTATTTGAAATGCCATGTTTTTTATATAGTCGGCCAAATGATTTACTTCTCTATATGCATGCTAAATTTGAATATTGGTGCTTCTCATTATAGTCCAACTATCTTCCACCATTTGCACAAATTCCCATGGGACCTTCCATTCCTTCCTCATGATTTTAAATAGATTGAATGGGTCAGTCTCTAAAATCCTATATTGGTAGCTTTATGATCGACTGACTGTCAAGGCTTTCCAGATTGCAGTTGCTTCTGCAATTATGTTATTAGATTCTCCAAGATTGCCAGCTTCTACATATATTAGGTCCCCAAGATTGTCTTTGAGGTAGAAGTCATATGAACTAGGGCCAGGGTTACCTTTGCATGCTCCATCAATATTGCATTTGATCTATCCAGAGTTTGGTGTCCTCCATTTGACTAGCTTATATGTTAACTTTGGTCTATAGCCTTGTAGTAGATCCAAGCAACCTATCCAATATCCTGGTAGTTTTCTCCAACTTGGGAGGACTGAAGTAATCAGCTGTTGCATGGTCTTCAAACACCTGTGAACCAAAGTATCATATGTGACCTCTTTCCTATGCCTGATTGAGTTTCTTCTCTTCCATAACTCTCAAATTATCATTGCTGGAACAACCTATAGGATAGATTTTCCCCTTTGTGTGTCAGCAAACTCCCACCAATTAGTGATTGTCCCATCAGATAAAATTCATTCATACTAAAACCTGCACAAGCAACAAAGTGCTTCCATAACTTTTGAGCTATGAAAGCTGTTAGAAAAAGATGATTCACTGTTTCCTCCATTTCTATATCACAACATCCACACTTTGATATAATTGAGATCCCCATAAGTTTGAGGATGCCATCAGTTGGGATCTTTCTATATATCACTCTCCACAGGAAAAAGGCTATTTTGTAGGGCAAGTTTCTGGGCCATAAATGACCATGCCACTCCACCTTGTCTCTCCTTTTTCTGATAATGTGGTATGCTGGCTTAACAGAGAAACTACCATTAGAGCTACCTGTCCACCATGCCTTATCATTTATCCTATCTGTCTTTGGAGGAATATCAGTACAAATATAGTCAGTCATTTCTGCAGTCACTAAAGTATTCAACAAAGGAGCATTTTTTCATTCTTGATACTTCACCTTCTATATAATAAAAGGCTCCAAATTTGGTCCAATTATCAAATCAAAAGTTGGATGTCCCTGCTTTTAACTGTCATCAGATATAGGGTTCCACCTCTTCCCTCACCATAAGCATACTTCTTCACACATGAGATGCCCCTATACTTGAAGCTAACATGGGATGTAACTTTTTGCAATATTTGTTACCCATGTAGGATCCCCACAATGTTCCAATGTCAGTCCTAAAATTCCACCGGAGTTTGGCCATCAAAGCTTTATTGACTTCAAATAGGAACTTGAGACCTAATCCACCTTCCTCCAAAGGATAACACAAGTTATCCAGGCAGCCCAGTGCTTTCTTCTTTCATTGCTAGTATTACCCCAAAATAACTTAGCAAATATAAGGTGCAATTTTTTATGACAGTTATTGTAGGGTTCATAGCAAATAGCAAGTATACTGGCATGGATTGTAGGACATGTCTGATCAAAATCAGCTTACCCCCAAAGGATAAAAACTTATTTTTCCCAGATAGGATCTTCCTGGATATTTTTCTAACTATATCTTCAAAATAAACATTCTTTTTTCTTCCATAGAAGACTGGACAATCAAAATAAGTTATGGGGAATTCACCTTGTCTTACTCCTGTCAACTTTCTTATTCTTATTGAATAAATCAAAGGGGTATTTTCATGGAGATAGAAATAGCTCTCTTTGATTTATTAATAAGTTTCCCTGAGATGTCCTCATATCTCTTAAGAATATGCATCATCTAGATCACTGATCTTCTATCTTCTGAGCAAAATAGAATAGTGTCATCCGTATAAGAGAGGTGATTTATTTCTAGGCTCCACTTAGGGAGTCCATAACCAATGAACTTCTCATCCTTAAGGAGACTATTAAGCCCTCTTGATAAAACTTTTGCAGCAATTATAAAAAGAGTAGGTGATAATGGGCCTCCTTGCTTTAAACCTCTAGTAGATTTGAAGAAACTATAAGATTATCAATTAACCAAAATAGTGTACCAGTTATTGGATACTAACCTCCAAACCATATCTATGATCCTTTCTGAGAATCCAAATTTCCTTAAGACCTTTTTCAAGAATATCCAAGAAACTCTATCATATGCTTTTGCCATGTCTAATTTTACCACAAGGTTGACATGAACATTTCTTTTATTAACATCTCTAATAATCTCTTGTGCAAATAACACATTCTCAATAATACTCCTCTCCTTGAAAAAACTTGACTGATTCAAGAATATTATCTGAGGTAGGAATTCAACCATTTTCCCATGTAACACCCTTGATATAATTTTATTGATAAAAGAACTTAAACTTATGGGTCTAAGCTCTGAAAAAGATTTGGGATTCTCCTTCTTAGGAATAAGAACCAAGCTTATGTGAGTGACATACCTTGGAAGCTCATTACCACAGAAAAATGCTTGGACAACATTACAAAGGTCTTGACCCACTATGTCTCAATTCTGCTGAAAAAATAGACCTATGAAGCCATCTGGACCAGCAACACTGTTTCCATTCAGTTCAAAGACTATTTTTTTCATCTCTTCCAATTCTTGTATCTTCTCCATTCTTTAATTGTCTTCTCTAGAGATCAACCTTGGAATATATGAAATTGAAGTACTTAAGTTGTTTCTAGGTTGATTTTAGTTCATATCCCATTAGTCCTAATGTATGGAATTGAAGTAAAATTTTGGACAAAGCACTAAGAAACAAGAAATTGGTGATTTGAATTAGTAAATGAAACCAAAATAGAAATCTAATTATATATTTTGACTCATGGGGTTATGGATAACTCGATCGATAATGTAATTATTTTGAGGTTTATTAAATCATATACATCTAAGAATGCAATGACAAGCTTTCCATCAATTTTAGTATGAAGTGTATGTTTATAAGGGTATTACCTAAAGTCTATGGTATTGAAACAAGCATCAATGCGACTATACCAAGCTCATGAAGCTTGTTTTAACCCATATAATGCCTTTCTCAATTTGTAAATTTTATTTTTGTTTCCATACTTAATGTAATCAAGGGATTGATCAACATATACCTACTCTTACAATTCTCCATGTAAGAGGTTGATTTCATATTCAATTGATAAATTGGCCATTTGTTTTGGACTATTAATACCACCACCAATCTAATGGTATAAGCCTAACTAATGGACCAAAGACTTCTTTGTAATCTACACTATACTTTTGTCTAACCCATCAAGACAAGTCAACCTAAACTTGCTCAATTCAATACGTAATACTAAAAATGGAAGAAATAAAGTAAAGTCTAAAAGATAGGACAAACACTAGATAATCAAGTCTATAAACCATTCCAAGACTGATGTCACATGTACATGCCTCTAATATAAAAGAGTACGTAAGAAAGAAAATACAAGTCTGATGTCTCAATTCTCAAATAGAACATACATAAGATAAATGACTTCGAGAGCCTGCTAAAATAGACAAGTTACTACAACTCGAGCACCTAAAAGCTTAGTCCATCAAAGAAGGAAGCTAACTCAAGTGAAATCGAGCTCACAACCTACACTGGAGCGTAGAAACATGGGTGAGTACCAAACAACAGACACTCAACAAGAGGATCTAAATACAAGTAAAGAATACTGAACAAAATTCTACTTCCATACCAACCACGTACCGCCAAACTACACACCTATAATCAGAAAAGTCTCATCACAACAGTAACAATATATGTATGTATATACGAACTACTCAACAATTATCCCCAATAGTTGACATAAGCTAAGGATCAGATATACAATAATTTATCAACATACCACTCGGTTATACAACAAATATCTCACGATAATCTCATATAACTCAATAGATACAGTCCAAACACAATCATCTCATAGTCAAATCTCAATATCTGAAACAAATCACAATCACAAGATAAAATAATATGATACGTAATGAAATGATATGAATTAATATAATGTTAAGTAAGCATGATGCATGTATGCCCTATGATACATATCTGTTGATATCATCAGTCCGAAATCCATAGGGTACATATCTATCCATGTATCTGCCCTGGCTCGTGATTTCCATTTCCTATATAATCAATGTTTCATACCATAACTATTTCATATCAGTGTTACATACCACGACTGTATGGCCCATTTCCTATTTTTTAGTGTTACATGCCACAGCCTTGTGACTCATTCCCTATTTCTTTTCAATGTTACATGTCATAGTCCTATGACCCGTTCTCTATTTCTTTTCAGTGTTACATTAGTGGAACTCAATGAAGAATGCACATAAAGAACATACACATATGATGCAATAATGAGGAGCCTACGTTACAACATATACATCAATTCAAGTTAAATATCAAAGTATACAAGGTATAATGATTGATCTGTTTCAAGATTATAGTCAATTTTCTAACCCGTAAGTGAAACTCAACAATAATATCTCCATTGTTTTTCATGAATTAGCACAAATGATCCACAATTCACATTCGTATACAACAGGGGATTTTCAATATCAAATCACAAGTAAATACATATCTATCTCTAACATTCACATTCTCATCATAAGGGAAAATTCAAAATTAAATCAAATTCTCATAATTTACCAAATTTAACTTAACTAACAATAATTTTCCAATCATTTTTAGTCACAAATAAAGGAAATATAGTGTTCAAGTAAGCTTAACAACGTTTAGAAATTCACTTGAGTCAAATAATAGTCAAATCAAGTAAAAATCGAAGCTTTCCCCCTCAAATTCATACTTATAAGTTATAACGTCATAATCTAGTCAAATGTGGATTCACCATCTCAATATGAAGTCAATGACACTAAAATCAAGTAATTCAAGTGAAAATGACAAAATAATCCAAAAATTTCACACTGAAAAAGGTTTTCAGAATCTGGAAATTATTACGTGAAAATATTTCTCAAGTAATATGGAGTCCAACCATTTTAAAAAAGAGTTAAGATGAACTCACAATCACAATTTTGCTATAAAAAATTAATATCCAAGAAAATTCTAATTTCCTCAACTAAAAATCCTCAATTTCATGTTAAAATCATAAATTAATCAATGAGAACTGAGTTAGAAACACTTTACCCAAAGACCTTGACTAAAAAATTCTTGAAGAATCTCGCTAAAATCGAGCTTGGAATATTGTGACACCCCTCATGTGTATGGGCTTGGAAAATTGAAAATTAAGGATTCCTGCTGATGATTGAACTTACCAGATAGTATACGGCCCATAGAAATATCCACGGGTCGTAAGTGGTCTCAGGGAGGGTGTCCAGAAAAATGAAAATTTAAGAATTTCTGGAAGTTGACTTATGTGATACCAGATGAGCTCGTAGGTTGACCCACGAGCCATAAGAGGTCTCGTAGAAAGAGGCCTTGAGGAGCCTAAAATTTGTCTAGTTCTGAGATGATTTTACGAGAGGGTTATGACCCACAAGTTGATCTACGAGTTGTGTTGCATATTTGTGTCTTAGAAGCTGCAATTTCAGTAGCTCAACTTATGTAGCACGAGGTTCTATGGACTGAGATATAGACCGTATGTTGACCCACAACCCGTAAGAAGGGTTTTGTAGATGGCTCTGACAGTTTTTAAAGAAGGATATTTTTGTCCTTTCTCATCCTTTTAAGCCTAAACTTATTAGTTTTCACTTAATTAGATCCCTAAAACGTGACTCTTTAACTCATGAACACTCTTCAAAACTTAAAATGTATTTTCAAGAGGAGAAGGCTAGGGCTTTCAAACTTTCCACAAATTCTTCAAGAATCTAATTCCTCGAGGTATGTAAGGCCTACAAAAATCTTACCACATTATTTTATCATCATGTAACTATTAGTTTCTCAAAATATCAAGTTTTAGTTGATAATAAGATTTTTTCATTATGAGTAATTGTTCTTGTTTACACTATTTTGAAGGAAAGCATGAAATTACTAAATCTTTCTACTATATTAAGGTCTTAAGTTGAGATACTACTTTCAATTGTCAAACTAGTTAAACTCTAAAGGTACTACGAAAATCTATAAAATTCAAAATCTTGCTTTAGACTCAAGAAAAGTATTAGCATAAGTATTTCATGAATAGTGAAGCATGAAGCCAATGATTTTAGGGAATTTTGAGAAAAGTCAAGAGAATGCTAAGTTGGGCTAAGTCCCAAAGAGAAGAAAAGTAATACTTTGAGCAAAAATGAAAAGTAATACTTTGAACAAAAATATTTTTTTAAGTATGAACATATAATTAATATTTTTGAAAGTAGTATTGAGCACTGATATGGGTAAAATTAATAATGACTCAAACTCATAAACTGTGTAGCCAGTGTAGGATAGGATTATACCAAGAGTACAGCTCCTCACTTGCCACTAAGATGGCCCAATTTTGGGATAGATCTACTTCCCTAGTTTTAGTCCCTTGTCCTGGCAAAGTATGAGATGACTTTAGCAGTGTGGGCAAGACGTTGTATTATTACGAGGCTCATAGTGATGGTTGTCTATTAGAGAAACTCTCCAAGCTAAAGTAGACTAATTCTTGCATACAAAATTTCAGTATATGTTTTTACTTTCAGTATACACTTTATCTATTGTTTTTGCTACCCCATTTTGAGTCATGTTTTAGCTACGTTTGAGTATAGTTCCTTATATCGAGTCCCTTGTTCTGGCTATTTTTCATGATCGTACATTTGATATACTGATGTTCTTTGGACCTGTAATATTTTATGATGTAGACACAGGTACAGAGTCCCTCAGTAGATGCTCCGTTGAGGACGAACATTCCATTTAGCTATTGGTGAAACCTCCTACCAGTCAGAGGCTTTGAAGTCTTTAGTTCTGTTTCAATATTTATTTTTAGTTGTGGTTATTCTGGGCCTGTCACAATAGTTGTTTCAACTTTTCTTAGTTAGAGATTCCATAAACTATGGATGACATGAGTTTTAATTCTTATTTTCAGTTATTATTGGGATATTTTCTCTATTTAGTTTGTTCAGATCATTGCATTCTCTTTAGCACATTATATCTAAGCCTATCATTTATTATTTAAGTCTTCTGCTGAGTAAAGTAGTAAGGCCAAGTGGTTCGCTTGGGGACAAGAAATGGTTCTAGGTGCCGGCCACATCCAAGGTGTAAATTCAGAGCGTGAAAAACTTGGTATAATAGCCCAAAGTTCGAGTGTCCTAGGGTGTTTATGGAACTGTGTCTAGTAGAGTTTGTATTATTAGAGTAAAGTGTGCCTCATCCATAATAGAGAGGGTACAGGGCATTAGGAAGTGTCACTATTGATTATTATTCCATTTCATGCTTCAGAGTTTACCTTTGTTTAGTCCATTCTAATTCGTGCGTTCATGCATTATTTTTTAGATCATGCCTCCACGTAGAGTCGTCAGACTAGTCAGGGGTAAAGGATGCCCATCCGGGAAAAATGCAAACCAACCTAATCCACCAATTCCTGGGGGACCTAGAGGTCTAGTTGTGCCTGTTAAGTAGCCACCACAAGCGGATATCTCTAATGTTGAGCTTTGCCAAGCCATCCAGACTTTGGCACAGGCAGTCACCACAAAGAAAGGTCGACAGGGAGAGTGCAAACATGATGGTTCAAACACCACCAGGGTTCATGAATTTCTGAGGATGAATGCACCTAAGTTCATGGGTCTGATATGAAGGAGGATCTTGAGAACTTCATTGAGGAGCTGCAGAAGGTATTCCAAGTAATGCACACAGGTGATGCAGAGCGAGTTGAGTTATTGCCTACCAGCTCAAGAGGGTAGCTAGACTCTAGTTTGATCAGTAGAAGGGAGGTAGAGCTGAAGGGGCGCCAACTTTGAGTTAGACAATGTTTGAGAAGGCCTTTCTAGGGCAGTACTTTCCTAGGGAATTGAGGCAGGATAAGGTGAGGTAGTTTTCGAATCTGAGGTACGAAGCTGTGAGTGCGCGAGAGTACAACCTCAAATTTAATTAGTTGTCCTATTATGCTCCGACTATGGTGGCAGACATGCATACTAGGATGGATTTATTTGTATCGAGGCTCTCTCAGATGACAAAGAGAGAGGGAAAAATATTATACTAATAAGGGATATGGACATAACACGCTTAATAACTTAAGTGCAATAGGTGGAGGAGGAGAAGATGCAGGATAGGGAGAAGTTCAAAAATAAGAGGGCCAAGACATCAGGCTAGGAGATAGGTAAGAAGAGGGCTAGATGTGCTAGTCATTTATCTTTTCAGTATAAGACATCTGGACCAGCACCTTCGTCTGCTAGTGTATTGATGTCACTCAAATCGACTACTCAAAGGCAGAAGGGGTGATCGTCATTAGCAAAATAATCCAACTTTAGAGGTTTGGATCGATTCCATAGGAAATTATTGTTCAAGGCGGAAGTGCCTCGTTGGACCAAGTAATTGTAGGATCTGGGGGGTTATAATAATCAAAACAGAGTGCAACTAATAAGTTCTAATTAATCAACTAAACAACTGTTAAGAAAAGATGTTGGGGATGTACAAATATGGGAATCGGTCTATCAAATAGGTCTATATACTTGACTACATGAGTTGATATTGAGTGAATAAGCTAGGTTGCTTGTAACCCAAATCACTTCTAATAATAGGTGTTTCGCATAAATCAGCTAGGATATCACACGCGGACTGTCGAGGACACGCTTGGCCTAAGAAGTTGCAGCAAAAACCCTAAGACCTTGTCCATTGAATCCATGGAAATGAACTTCAACAGAAACCCCATAAGGTTTCCGACCATTATATCCATTCCACACTCTAATAAGTCTAGCTAAGGTATCAATCAAATATCTAAAACAAAATCCCAAGTTTGCAATCTCAAAATTTATAAATTAAACTTAGGAATGGATATAAATTCACCCAAATCAACTACAGATAAGTTAATATATCGCAAACCCAATCAATAAATCAAAGACCCATATCAAAATCACACCCCCAATATGGGGGGTTTTAGTCACATATGCTAGAAATTAAAGATTGAATATCATTCATAGTAGCAAAAGTCATGGGTAACAAGATTGAGTACAAATCAGTTGATTCTCACCAGCCAATTTTCTCTAATTTGATGCCCAAAATCTTTAAAACCTAACCTCCCTTGTATTCTAAGAGGAAAGCTCTCTGTACTAATACTACAAACTAATTACTCTGAATTGGAATGAACAGATAATGTCTAATGTCCTTTCTAAAATTTCTTATATACTTCGTGCAAATATGTGAAAGTTTGTGTTGCAAAATGTCATTCGGTGGTCAAGGCCGACCATTGTCGAGCACTCTGGTGATGTCCCAAATGTGCACTTGTCCGCTTTTATGTGCGTCTTCATAAGACTTCCTCCACTGTAACTTAGGTAATAAATCTTTGCTCCACCTATCTGATTTGGTGATGCGCTGAAATATTTTTCATATCGCCTTTCTGTTAATATTCTAGGATTTTGGGTTTTGCAACTTTAGGCGATCACTTGTGCATTTTGATGTATCACTGAGTATGCTTTGCGATATTAATTCTGACCGCACTCTTATCTTGACCAAGAACCTTGGTTGTTGTATAGATAGGCGATCTCATGGAGCATTCAGCGAATCGTTAAGAATGTCGACGACCCCGCTTTTCATCATCATTCTGTACTTTTTCTCTTTTTCTAAGATTCCATCAAGTCTTTCTATTTGAACATTTTTAACTCCATTTCCTGTCATAACACATACACATTTGTTAGCAGTTGGAATTCATATCACATTAAGGGCAATGTTTCCTTGCAATTTAATCCCAAAATGAGTCCAAAATATGGACTCATTAACACCCCCAACTTAAGCCTTTGCTTATCCTCAAGCAAATCAAATATCGATCTATCCAGAACAAAGCTTGCAAATAGGGCCACAGGGAGAAACACATACATTTTCACCTTTTTATCCCCTCTCGAACTTCCATAAATCACTCGCGTGACTTTAAAGCCTCGAGAGATGACTAAGGAGTAATCAAGACATGGTTATGCTCACAATTGCTTATATAGCTGCTAATCACTACTTTAAAATATCATCATTTGCACTCACGCCAAAGAAGATACTGAGCACTCAAGTTTATGACATTGTTGTCATAGGATCTTTTTAACTCTCACTCTTCTAAATGAGAAATTTCATGTAAGCTTCAATCCATAGGCTTGCCCTTATTCTCAATCAGAGTTCACTTGACTTTCTTCCGGACTAGGATCCCAAAGGACTTTGCTAAGATTGTAATTTAGGGTAAGGATTGGGTAGGATAACATATAGTCAATAGTGGCTCATACCTCTTTAAACTCTATACGTTCTTTCCAGGCACAATGGTTCTGTTGGTTTCCTTTTCATTCATCTCATTTTTGACATCTATTTTGATTTTGATTCATAATCCTAAGTGTCTCCTTTTGCATTATTTTTCACAACAGGACTTTTCTCTTTTTTTTTTGAAGGGTCCTCAATTTTTAACTTTTGTTTCTCAATTTTTTCTTTTCATTTCCTTCTAGGACTCCTTGATATCTTTCTTTCATTCTTACCCTTCTTTTCTCGACTCTTTCATTGGAGACACTTTCTTCCTCCTACTAACACCCCCAACTTAGTCTTTGGCCACTGCTCTACTCTCAAGCTAAAGGAGGGAGCGACAAGGAACAAAAAAGGACTGGTCTTTCACAATCATGAGTCAATGTTTCAAGGTTTCCAAAGATGGGATCAAGGCTAAAAAGGGGTTCACTAAAACTTCATTTAATTACCAAGGGATATCACTAAGATCAATTTGGACTAATTGAAGCAAAGAAGGCCTAAGGTCTAATCTAGAATTAATCAAGTTGCGTCTCAAAACAAACTGGGCAAGTTCTAGATAATGCAATACAAGTATTTCAACAAGATAACTAATCCCACATTGGAAAAATGGCTTGCATTCAAAGAATGGAAACACAATTACAATTTTTCAATCATCACAAATCCAAGCTCAATTGCTCACATAGTCAACTCAAGATTCCTTAAATTCATTCGGGGATTGGTTTATTAAGAAAGGATTAATTAGTGAGTACATGCTCCTCGTCCATGACACTATCCAAATCAAAGATATGAATCAACCATGCTCGAATTGCTAAGCACTAGAGACATTATATTACATTCGCACGCTTGTCATCTATGCACGAGATTTGCCAAAGATTTGAAATCATTCATCCATTTAATCAAGCAAAATAAAAGAAATAACAAAAATAAACACTACTCTATTACAACCCAAATTTTAAAAATTTATTTACAACCCAAAATTAAAAATCGTCTAAATATCCATCAATAGCACCATCATCAAAACAAAATATACTATCATTATATCATAAAAAATATCTAGAAGATAGGAAATTCCTCAAGCTCACCCCCTCCTAAAAAAATAAGCATTGCCCTCAATGTGCAAGGAACAACAAAAAGTAAACATAAGAGGAAGTAGAGAGTATGAGAATCTCCCTATCAAATCAATCTTACTGTGATGGTGGTGGTGGTGGAGCTGAAGAAGATGTCATGGGGGCATCAATGTCCTCTTCTGTCGGTGTACCCTCAAGATCAATGTCGGGTCTAGCAGGCTCAGATGCACTCACACCGGATGTACCAACCATGGACTGATCTAGAATGGAAGTTGCAATCACTGTTTCCATCATCCCTTTCTCCACTCCATCTAGTTCCTCCTGGTCCACTTTGCTTTGCTCCACTCCAATTGTCTCCTCATCAGTCTCCGGGGTGCTCACTTCCTGGTTCTCTACACCGCCATCACCCAAAACTTCTACATTCAGACCCTTATTTGGGATTGTAGCCACATACACCTTGAGAGGTGGATCTTCCAGCCCATCGAAAAATGTGCTCAAGTTCATGGATCAGATAGATATCACATTCTTCTTTAACTCATCAATATTGGCTTGCAAAGTCGATGTGTCCTTACTACCACCACTACCTAATTTCTCAATTTCTAACACTCGATCCTTTAGGCTGACCAACTCCTTTTCATGGTCATCAATCATAGACTCAAGCCTATCCATCCTCAACTAGTGAGCTTCATTTAGATCATTTTTCTTTGCTTCAACCTCAATATATGGCTTTAAAGCCTTGGCTATGGCTGCCTCCACTAGTTTGGCACAGATGACTCAACCCTAGTAGCCCGAAGATTAACGACTTTGGCAAGCCGACTAAAAGCAAGAATATTGGCCTTTATGAGAGGGGGTTGGTCATCTGTGGCCTATGCCCCTGTGGATGAAGTGGGGGTAGAAGAGGAGTGTAAAGTGGGAGAGGAAGATATACCTGACTCGGTGCCCAACTCTACAACGCTAGACTCGAGAGCCTCAATATCAATAACCAGTGTTTTTTCAGTTGGCTTCTTCCTAGACTTATCCTCTTCATCTCTCAAGAACTCAACCTTTATTCACCTGATATCAGTCGAGGCAGCTGGAGTTACTTCTTTATCAGTCTTTTTATTTCTTGGAACTCTGACCTTGTTGCACAATGCAGTGATGAGGCTTGGAAAGGACAATGAGGTCTGGACTTGCTTTTCTCTTGTGAAGATTTCTAGAGCAATGATGGAATCAAGATTAAGTCTTCGACATTCCATGATGCAACCAACCAGTGCTGCTTTGGCATATCAAAGTATCGACTCATTTTTGACCATATTAGGTTGTTGATGAAACCAACCCAAAACCTTGCCAGAACATTTATTTTTTTCTTTTCAATGATGGCTCCCTCATTTAACCATGAAGGAGCTAAAATAGCAATTATTGGGGCCAACCATGCTTTGATATCTTCAAAGTTTCGGAGCTGTAATAGATCATCCAAGTAGCTTCGAGTCCTAACTGTGCAACCCAATACATCATTAATCTCAGTCTCTCCACATGAAACTTGTACACTCCGAACCTCTACAACATCAAGGGGTTTTGACACAATTAGCATCTTACCTCTGCTCTTAGGAATAACTTGCCCATAGGTTTCATAGAATTCACGTAAAAGACTAGGCACATATGGATGTCGAGGTTTGGTGAACAAATAGAAATTGTGGAACTCAAGAGTCTTCCAAACCTCTGGATATTTATCGATTAATCTTATTGTTAATAATTTCTTTTCCTCCAGGATGGTCCTGTGCCTTTCAACCCTAAGTCTATTTAAAAACTTTAGAGTTATAGCTTCTTGGGTTTTTTGAGAGGACTGTGAGATAGAGTCATGTAAGGCCTTGGTTCTGGACTCACTTTAATGCCTCTTTGGGTCGGACTCTCTTGGCAAGAGGAAGGACTTTGTGGACTTGGCTAGAATATGCTTTCGTTTCGTCATTCTGCAAAACACACTTCAACATTTTTATGAGAAGCATTGGCAAGCAATCAAGCACAAAATTTGATCATATGAAAGACAATCAGAACAAATAGGTCAGTTAGATCGCATATCATACTCGGCGGACCGCCAAACTAATTTGGCGGTCAAACAGGTCGTCACTTTTTTGCATATATTTTAGACTTAGAGTCACTGCCACTTTCGGCGATGTTTGTGCACAATCTGCGTTACGCCGAATTGATTCAACGACGACAAAAGTTTATCGCCAAAAGTTGCAACAATCTCTCAAGAAAAACAACAAATTAAGGCAGTGTATGCATCAATTAGGCACATCACCGATTGCACTTAGGCGGTCAAAATGGCCATCGCCTATTGTGACTGGCGAGATCCATCATCCATTCACTATGTTTCAACAATATCACAACCCACATGGATGAGAGGCACATACTAACCCACCACAACACATCAAGACATGCTTAACTATTGGCTATCATTATCATATGGTCTCTATGGCTATACACTCGATCAAACGATGACTTACCATGACATCATCCAATCTATCATAGGGCAAGTTCAATCGCTCAAATGAGGTTAAGGGTTACTCAAACTTCACCCATAACATATAGAAACAATCAATCAAACAAGTTAACACATTTTTACAAACACATTCATATGATCATGGAATAGTGTCAATTGACCACATTCAAGCATCATATAAAGCATGAGATTTGGGCTAAACCCACAAAAAATTCATCATTGAGCACGAAATTCTTCATTCTTGAATCTAACCCAACTCACTAACACCCCTAATTTCGATATTCATAGAAGGATACCATAACCCACAAAAAATCATTCATACATGCAACATTAGGTTTAAAAAAACTTTAAAGTCCTACCCATTCAATCATCAACAAAATTTCCAAAGTTTAAAGCATGCTTTTCACATTACAAACCCTGATCAACATCACAAACAATGGCTTTCTTAAAGAACTTAAACAAGGGTCTAAAACATACCTTTTTAGCAGTGGGAGACAATGAAGCCTTTAGTGATGTCCTTTGATGATTATCCTCAAACCTCTTTGTGAAAAATTTCAAAGAAAAGCAAAGGAAGGGGTAGTGGTGTGCATAGGAAGTGAAAAGGAGGAAAGGTGAAAAGTGTAAGAGATGAGGCATTGAAAATCCTTAAGTAGGTTGGTGAGCATGCGTGTTCAGTGACACCGAACCCATCGCCTAACACGATTAGCATTGCGCCGATCATACTAGGGATCACCCTTTTTTACAATGAGGTTACCTTGCTTCCCACCCTGAAGTATAGTGAAACTGACCATTGCCAATAGGAATTGGCGATTCACTGATTGAATGGTTTGTTTGCCAAATTTGATAACA
This sequence comes from Solanum aculeatissimum, assembly GCA_038996855.1. Taxonomy (NCBI): domain Eukaryota; kingdom Viridiplantae; phylum Streptophyta; class Magnoliopsida; order Solanales; family Solanaceae; genus Solanum; species Solanum aculeatissimum. The sequence goes on from JBCEWC010000204.1 coordinate 19,957, forward strand.
CCTCCAGGGTCACCACTCGACTCAAAGTGTGGTCGAACTAAAGACCGCCAATATGACTCAGTGATACGTCGAGTAGTCTCTCTTGGTTGCACATATCAACTTACCACTCTAATTTTCCTTGTCGACCTTACACACATCAACACCTATTATTCAAACTAGAAAGCACCTTGGGTTGCCTCTCAAGAAACGCCTTAGTTAATGTCATGGCACGATGTAATTTCACTTCTCATCAAGTCACTGTCGATCGGCCCATTAACGACAACACCTCTAGATCATCTCCCGACTTTAGAGCTTTGAATATGTTGAAAATAACTTCCTTATCATTCATTCTGAACATAAGGTCTCCACTCTTAATGTCCACAATAACCTTTCTGGTGGCTAAGAACGACCTTCCCAAGATAATTGAAACATTCGTATCCACCTGACAATCCAAGATTATAAAATCCGCAAGGAGAATAAATTTATCCACCTTCACTAACACGTCATGTAAAATCATCACTGGTCGTTTAATAGATCGATCATCCATGAGCAACTGCATTGTGGTTGGTGAAGGGTTCTCCAATCCCAATTCTTCCAATATGGCTAAGGACATGAGATTTATACTTGCCCCCAAGTCGCATAGTGCCTAACTGAACTTTGAGGCCCCAATAGTGCCCAGAATGGTGAATGCACCTGGGTCTTCCTTTTTCACTATCAACTTTTGTGTTAAGATTGCACAACAACTGTGAGACACCTCAATAGTTCACACTCAAGGGTTCGCTTCTTTGTGACCAACTCTTTCATGAATCTAGCATAACCTGACATTTCGATCAATGCCTCTACTAGTGAGATATTTATTGATAAGGAGTTGAACATGGAGAAGAACGTTTTTGAACTTCGCATCCTCCTTCTTCTTCTTTAATCTCTGAGGGAAAGGGGGATCAATTTTGACCTGAGAGATTTTCAATCTCAATGCTAAACTTAAATTTTTAGAAGACATTGTCCTTGCCTTCACAGTATTACCTCCATTTTTCTCTTGTTTACCGCTCTTAGGATTGCCAAGAGCCTCACAATCTTCATCATCAACTATACACTGCTTAACTTCTTCAATGTCAACACTTTTCTTTTCTCTCGTTTCAGTCTGGCCTTCTTCATCTACAAAGGATGGCTTAGTATTTTCTACCACTTTCCCACTACGCATAGTAATGGCCAAACATTGCTGATCATTTCCCTTGGGATTTGCCACTGTGTCACTAGGTAGACCTCCTTTTGGATACTGATTGAGATGAGTTGATATGTTTCTAAATTGAGTTTACAACTGCTTAATAGATGTTGAATGCGACGTTACTGTTTGACTCAACTGAGAAAAGTCAGATTTTATCTCCTTTAGGACTTTATCAGAGGCTTCTACCTTGTTCAAGATGTGGGAGAGCATATCTTCAGTCCAAAGTTTACCTTGATTTACCACAGGTTCAACAACCTTCACCCTATCATGGGGTGGAATATATTTGTCTCCCTCACGATTCCACCAACCCCCAAATTGAGGTTGATCAGTCCATGCTCGATCTCGCCATCTGGAATTATTGTTCCAACCTTGATTCCCAAATGGCCTTTGAAAAACTAGTCGAGAACCCACCATTTGGTTTCCCATGTAATGACATTCTTTGTTGTAACCACCTTCAAATGGTGCGCCTTCAAACATCACCTCTCCGGTTGCTCCTATACCATTCACACTCTTTCGATTTCCTACCATGACATGCTTAGTTAGAAGATCAAGCTAGGTTAACATTCTATCCATATTTTCATCCCTATCTTGATCCTTAGAAAGTTACTCGTTGGTAGAACCTTTGTTGTTCGAAGGTATCATGTCATCTTTTATGTACCATGCTTGGTTAAGTTTTGTCATACCATCTAAGAGGTTACAAGCTTCGGTGAATGTTTGTTTTATCAAGACTCCTCTCACCAACTGATCAGCTACTCCCTTGTTCATTGTCTCAAGGCTCACATAAAAGTATTGCAAAAGCATATGGTCCGGAACTCCATGATTGAGGCATTAGAGTAAGAGTTTCCAAAACCGAGCCATGTTTCATACAATGGCTCACTCTCCAGTTATTTGAAATTCTCAATCTTACCATCTTCGAGGGAGGAAAGAATCTTTTGAGGAATGCATTTTGCAGCTCCTCCCATGAAGTAATAAAATCATGAGGCAACTCTGCTAGACACCTCAATGCCTCTCGAGTGATGGAAAAAGAAAATAGCCTTAGTCGAATGGCTTCCTAATTTACTCCCCAGAAGTTGCATGGGAGACACACATCAACAAAATTCCTCACGTGTTCATGAGGATCTTTATGGTCGAGCCCTCCAAACAATTCCTTCAGTTGGAGGAGCTGAAACATGGTGCTCGTTACATAAATATTAACTCCTCCAGCCAATGGGGGTAGTCGGATAGAACCGGTGCTTCCAACCTGATCCCAGTTGACATCTTGTATCCCATTTTTGTCCCCAACATTCTCACCAGGTATGCTCTCTTCGTCCTTCATCTTTATACATAATGGTCAATCAGCAAAAACAAGAAACAGTAAAAAGAATTCTAACTGCAAGAACAAAGTTCAACAAACACTTCCAATATTTAGTGAATATTTAATATTTAGTGATAATAGATTTTTTTTAATATCGTTGTATAAATATTTAGCAACAATTAAATTAATGTATTATATTCAGAGTCACTAATTGTTTTAGCAATATTTATATCGAGAGTTATAAATACTCATATTATATTATTCTCGCTAAATATAATATAGCAATAATTATATTATCGCCGAAAATTCCTTGATTTGTTGTAGTGGGTGGCTTTTAAAAAAAAATTATATTGATCATAAGACCAAAATTCATTTTCTTTAAAACCTTTTTCCTTAAGTTACGATTATCAAAAACTGCCTAATGCTAGTCCTAGAGTGATTGAACTTGATTTCTTTTGAAATCTCTAAATTAATCTTATCCAAATATAGAGAAACAATATAGAAAAGCAATTTAAATTGGGAAACCATGCAAGCCTTTCAATGTAACACACTTTTTCAAAATAGGGAAATCCATTAGCCTAACAAATGAGATTTTCCATGATTAGACCTTGAAATCTTAGTTTCTTACAACTAATTACAAATACTAATGTAGAAATCATGCATTACTAAGGGTAATTTTTCAGAATCATCATTCAACTAATAGATATTATATATTTTAAATTTTGTTTTATTTTAATTTTTTTTATAAGATAATAACTATTAGTTGAGTGATCATCTGATAAATCAACTCGACATTACAGAAGCTCTATTAGATCTAGCTAGACTACAAAAACTAAAAGAGGTAAAGCTTAATTTCAAGGTAAATTGAGAAAATAAGAGAACAATTGACTTAATGGCACCAAAATCATACTTGCATTTCTTTAAGTTAGGCAACAAAGATACTTCTTTTGAATAAATAAAGTTGTGATACTAATTATAGTAATGGTTCATTTTTGTCGTATTAAATCAATTCACTTGTTTTGATAAATGTAGGTCAATTAAGATACCCATTCTTTTCCTTGTAGTTTTTTATTTTAGTTTCTAAGAAAATATATCAATTCCCTAAAACAAAGAAGAAAAGAAGGAAAAGAGAAAAAAGAGTCTTTACCTATAATAGCAATTGTTAATTATGGTGATGTAGTTACTTTCCTAAGTAATTCATTCTAGTCTTTGTACATGCACAAAAACAAGGACAAAAGGTGAATTCCCAAAATGAATAAAGGACAATATGTTAAAACATCCACAATCTCTTCACAAGGAATTTATTTATTCAGATGTTCTAGATTATTTTTTTTTTCATTGAAACATGTCCTAGATTTATTCCTTAAAGAATATTTATGATTTTTGAGTTCTAAGATGTGTTTAGTATAGAGGAGAATATTTTTCATGAAAAATAGTTTTTTTAAAAAAGTTAATTTTTTATTTAATTATTTTTATTGTTTGTTAAGTAAGCAAAAAAATATTATTTCGACAGTATTTATATGTAATCTATAGAAAAGCTGTAGGAATGGGAGAGGGTAGGGGTGGGGCCTCGGGGGTGGGGAGGGTGGGATGGTCAAGGTAGGGATAAGGGGTGTTGTGATGGTGGAAGGATACAAAAAATATAGAATGCCACTATAGAGCTTGCCTTTTCTTTTTTTCATCAAGGAAGTCATTTTTCTCATTTTTTAAGAAACTAATTTTCCGATAGAAACACTTTTTAATCCAACCAAGCATGAATAAATAAGAAAATATTTTTTTTCGTACCAAATGTACTTCTTAGTCTCTTGAAGTTTTTTATATTAGTTTTTCATCTAGTGCCTGATAAATGTATTGGAACTCAACTAATTCGGATTCACGTCATGTACGGTTGAGACCTCTGGTTAAGAGAGGAATAACCTCATCCACTGCACCACAACTTTTTGTAGTAATTTCGATCCTGCTATCAAAATATAAACAGAAAAAACAAAATAGTGAAAGAAATATTTCATTCCAACTCAATAGAAAATTATTTCTTAAAGAATTTAAGCCTGTTACAATTGTCAAAGGTTTAGATTAATTCCTCACAAGATAGAATGAAACTCTATTATGGAATACTAGCAATTAAAATTGCAGAACTTCGACGAACTCAACAAATATCATACAACACTTACTTATTTTGGTTGAAAATTTTCTATGCAAAGAAAAAAAAATATTCAATTTCTGTCTGCTTTTAAGAAGTAGAAGATTTTATTTTTTAGTGTATAAAATGAGGTGAAGCCTTTGAAAATTTATAGTCATCAATAGGTGTGAATGAACCTGTTTAGAATAGACTCATTTGTTCAGAACAAACATGATTTTTTTAGAAAAAGAAATGTATGTTTGGAAGTAACAAGTACTTTTCGAAAAAGTTTTATGAATTTTATATTAATTTTGTACTACGAATTGATCAGTTAATTTTGTTTTGTAAATTAATTAATTCAAATTAATTGCATAAATTAATTGATTAATAAATAATTTTGAAAATTAGTATAAAAAAATTAATTCATGAGATTGATAAATAAATTTTGTCTAAAAATCATGAATCAATCACATCATTGTTGAAGCAGAAATTGAGATCAAGCTCGAGACTAAGTCAAACAAGGGACAACTATTACACCCGCTAAAATTACCAAAATACTCCTGGATGAGAAAACACTCATATAATGCATAATTCGAAACCTTTTTGGAAAATTCGAGGTTGGAATCGCGATCATCACAAAAAAATTGAGCAAAAAAATGGTCTTGGCTGAATTTTAGGCCGACCGGAGCAAAAAATAATTTTGTAGGGCAAAGATACAATTTCTAGCGGGGTGTGCGACACCTCTGTGTTGCGGACCTATCATGGATTTGCACTTCATTTAGGTTTTAGTATTTTCTATGGAGTTAGAAATTCAATCTTCAGGTCCGTGACGCGGGACCAGTTCACCGTAGTTCAAATTTTTTAATTTTTTGAGGGGCATTTCAGACTTTTTTCTAACCCCCCCCCCCACTAAAACTTAACCCCACGACTAATATAGATTGTGTTTTTCCTAAAAAAAAAGGTTCCTAAACGCATTTCTAAGTCCTTTATATGTTCTAACAAAGAAATTAGGGCTAAGAAGAGAAGAAGAGAGCTAGAGATTCAAGTGATTGGAGCATTAACTCTTAGGAATTGATTGTCTGACTTTATCCCAGGTATGTAAGGCTAACCTAAAACAAAGGATTGTTCTTCCATGTGCCCATGATTGTGATAGGATGAATTGTGATGAAATTTATGTTCCCATGATTGTATTTTATTTTTTTTGAAAACCTTTATAATGTTTAACCTATTTTGCTTATATTGTATAATTGATGACTTCTATGAACTTGATTCACTGAACAAATATTTTTACATAAGTTATTTCATAAACCCTAGATATTTTACACAATAAAAGATTTGCATGATGAACGATCCCAGGGGATGAGTCTAGAGTCTTGACAATATGATTATGATTGTGATTATGATTGTAATTGTGATTGAGCATGATGATGATGTCGATAGAACTTGATGGTCCCGAGAGTCTTAATAATTGAAATCAAATAATTGGTCTAAATTGATAGTCCTCTTAACAATTGTCTAAACCCTCTTGAAAAATGTAATTGAAAATTGATTGGATAGTTGTTAAGCCGAAAGGCCTGATTATGATGGATTGATGAGAGTCCTTATGAGACTCATTGATTGAATTGATTATTTTATGAATATTGAGTCTTAAGAGGAGTATTGAGCACCGAATTAAGTGAGAGTAGGTCTAACTCGAACTCTCTAACTATGCTGCCAACATAGGATGATTGATAGGGGTCATACCTCTGACGTCCTTAAAGAGGGATTGATTGATTGTGAATCTTCCCTTACCCTGGCAATGTATTGGATGGGTGGGAAATGACACTGCTTCGTTGTATCATCAACGGCTCATAGGTGATGATTGTCGATTAGGAAAACTCCCAAATAGATCTTGATAGTACTCTGATTGGATTGGATTGTCTATGATTGGTCACTGTCTAGTCTTTATTCTTTCTTTAGACTTGTGACATTCTGATCGAGTATTTTGAGATAATTGTATTCTACCTTATATCTGTTTCATTCGATCATTTTACATACTTGTATATTCTACGTACTGACGTCCATTTGGGCTTGCATCTTTTCATGATGTAGAGACAAGTATTAGAGGTCATCACCAGGTGCACCGTTGAGGACCTATTTGTATCCAACTGATTGGTGAGTCCTCCCCTTCTTTTGAAGGATACCACATTTCTTTTTCAGCTTTGAGTTTAACCCTTTTTATTTTGAGTTGAGGTAGCCATGGACATGTCATTAATTGACACCACTTAGTCAACGGATAGAGGCTTCATAGACTAGACTAAGATTATTGATTTGAATATTGTTTTGGCTAATTTCCTTCATACTAGTCCTTGATTGATGATTTGACATATTATTGGCTTTTAGCCTTTATATTGATTATTTCATTCTATTGAGATCTTTCCTGTTGAGTTAAGTTTTCCAATGTCTATGTTGGATTGTGAATGAATGAATATGATGAGGTCAGGTGGTTCTCTTGGGGACTAGTAATAGTCTCTGAGTGACAGTCATGCCAAGGGTACCCTCCCAGGGCATGACAACAATGACGGTGATACGAGGGAGCACCCTTTACTTAACCCTTTAAGAATTAAAGGAAGTGTTTTTCATTATTATGTCAAAATTTTCCCTCTTTTCTACCAATAAGAAAAAATAACTTTTCATTTTTCTTTCACTTAGGTCTCCTACACTTCTCAATTTACAGATTAAACTCAAAAATCTCACATGAATGAGAATAACTATTATTAAAACATTAGCATGAAAATCGTGTGATATAAGAATAAAAATTAATCGCATATGAATAAGCAGATTTTTTTTAACTCTCCATAGTGAACATACATCAAGTATACTTGTTAAACTGGTAGATTTAATTATTGTTTTTTGAACCATCGAGATTTTATGTTATATATCACACAATTAACTCTAAATCATTTTTTTGTTTTCATTGTTGTGTATGTTTCATTCATAAACATCGCTTGATTTCATTAGTTGTAGAAAATTAGCCTTAAACTAATTTTTCTTGAGTCAGCTTATACCTAAGACTCAGATATGTAATTTCTAAATGTGTAATTCGTAGATATTTTATTTGATCATATCATGTCAAATTTAAAAATTATTAAAAAGTTTTAATATTTTATCCTTATAATATTATCTTATCATGAGAAAGAATTTTAGTTAAATGATAATATTGAACCACAAAACCATTACCATCATTTTAGTCAAAAATCATACAAGTAAGCTCATCGACTCTTGAGATTTGATCAAGGTTGTGTTGGGCTAGCCTGTAACGCAAATAAAAAATATTCAATTAAAATATACAAAAATTTAAAGAAATCAAGGAATCAAAAATGACAAGAAAAAGAGCTTAAAACGAAATTCAACTAAGACTATCATATTACTGACTAGGTTAATATTTCCTATTTAACTAGTTTCAATGTTACTCATTACCTAACGGCCATTTAGTTTTCTTACGAATATTTTATTTAATTCTAAGTGATGTTAGTTATTTGTTAACAAATGTCAAAAGTAATTATTTTTTAAGAAGCCTTTTGTTGCCCCACAATATCATTTCCTTTTAAAATTTTATCCAAGATATATTAATTAGGCTTGTCAAAACGATCAATCCAATTATATTTCACTCAACCTAAGTGTCACGAATCATGAAATTTGATGAGCTGAAATATGTTGCCCCTTCATTTGAAAGGATCTTAAAATAGTCAATCCAATCAAATTCTAAAAGGGTTGAGGGCTGGAGCGGGCTAACCCTTTGTCATGACCCGTAATTCGGGTGTGATAGCATTCACCCATCTCAACTAGACGAGTCAGCTCAATTTTGATCAACCCAAAAATAATAACAGAAATGGAAGATAAAACAGTTTAATATAATAGATATGCATAGGAAAATCAAACTACAATCATCCCAGAACTGGTGTCATATATACAAGCCTCTAATAATTAGAATACTCGAATGAAATACAAGTTTCAATGTCTAGTCCTCAAATTAAACGAAACATAAAATATAATCCTCAAAGACTTGCGGAAGATACAAGCAGCTACCTCTCAAAAGGCTAACAAGGAGGATCAGCTCACAACCAACAAAAATGTAGCAGGGGGGTGAGCACCAAACAACAAGGTATTCAACAAATGGAAACTAACCTAAAGTAAAGCAATGAAGAACATAAGTACTCTTATCTACCCAACCACATACCGTCGAACTACACACCTACACTCAGGAAAGTCCCAGCACAACACAATATACATAAACATATATACATATCTCATAGAATAGTATCTCAAAATATCCAACTAGTACTCAAAGTCAAATATATAATAGGTCTCCACCAATACAAACAGTTTCAACTTATTCACAATTTCTCATGCAATACATATATTAATATCAAGAAAGAATGGTGTGAGATAGAGTGAATTTCATGAGTTGTAAATAATGTAATATAATGTCAAATAATCATGATGCATGTTGTCCTATGATACACATCCGTTGATAAACTTAGGCCGAAACTCATGGGGACCACATATGGACTATGTATCCGTGAACATTGTTGGCAAAGACCTTGGTCAATACTCATCCGACCAACAGAAAACTCAATCATATCACGCCGACAGAAACCTCGACTAATCATCCACCAAAATATTACCTTGGCATACCGATAGAAACTTCAGCTAATCATCGAGCGATAAAGACCTCAGCCACCAATCCACATGTTACCTTACCCATATCTCGATCGTAGTCATCACAAGTATCAATGCACAAGTAACAGATGAATGCAACATATGCAATTTCAACATCATCACAATTTCAATATCATCACATTCTCAAGTCAAATCTATGGTTTTTCCCCTTCTACGATACTCTAAATCACTGTAATCTAGTTAACAATAGTATCACAATCACATTATGAATCTAACGACATGAAAATCAACCAATTTGGGAAAAAAGGATAAAATGATCAAAATTCCATGCCAGAAAAAGTGTCCGCAATCTGAAAATCAATACATGAAAACATTCCTCGAGTAATAAGAATTCCAACGGCAAAAACCATTTCAAAAATAGAGTTAAAATGAGGTCACAATCACCAATTTAGTGTTAGAAATTAAAGTCCAAAAAATTCTCAAATTCTTCAATTAAAACCCCCAATTTCTTAGTTAAAATAAGAATTTAATCAATGAAAATTAAGGAAATGGATTAGAAATTAGTTACCCAATAGTTTTGCCTTGAAAAAACTTGAAGATTCTATAAAAAATGGAGTTTGAAGGTTTGAAAATGGTGAAAAATGGTGAATCCTAATATTTTAAAATATTACACTACCCAGGTATATTTTATACTCCACGAACATAGATAATTAGTTACAAATGCATAGGTCAATCAAAACTAGAACTCTATGAATACGGAGAGTAAGTAGTGAACGTTCGTGAATGCGAGACCCATCCCCGCGAATGCGGAGGTCAAGTCCCCCATAACTCGGTGAATGCAGACCCTCTTTCTGCGAACGCGAAGGTCTAATTAATTTGACCTCCATGAATACAGAGATAGAGGCACGCACACGAAGAATGACCTAGTTGCACCAGATATCAGCAACAACATAACATAGAAATTCACAAAAAAGACCCTTAGAATTCGTTCAGAACCCCGCAAACAGAAACTAGACATGTAACACTACCAGAAATAATGTTCCAGACTCAATGGAACTGTCAAAATTTGAATTTGAGATCTCCTTGGCCCAGAACTCGATAAAATTCAAAAAACTAGTTAAAACTTAAAATATCCAAACCACCCTCAAGAACTCTAAAAATTACAACGAGACTATTTCTATCGTTAGTTTCACCACTTGAAACCACTAGAATTGTCAAAATTTTAATTCGAGCTTCCGAACTTTGAATGTTGACCAAAGTCAAACTATAATCCAAAATCAACTAAAAATGCAACTTTAGGTCCAAAATCTACGTTTTGACTCCAAAATTCAGCTCTGTAAGTTTTCTTAGACTAGGTTATGCATTTTGGAGCTGATGAAATTGACATAATTGAATTCTAACACTCGAAATTCAAGATGACCACAAAACTTGAAATTTCCAACTTTAAGCCTTTAAAAGCTCTTTCTTTAGTAAAATTCTAACTTTTTGCAACAAAATTCAACTTTTAGACTAAACCAAAAATAACCCAAGGCAACTTTCCAAAAAGGCATGATGATAATTTTATCGAGAATGCCCAAAAATGACCTTTGAGGTCATTACACCCTTATTCTTTTTTTCTTAAGTAATTCTTTTATCAATCTAAATTCAAACATAAAATTTTGTCAATATTATGTTTGTATCAAGTCTAACAAAAACATACAAAAGTATATAACATTTACAATCATAACATATATTATACGTATGATCAGTGGTGCTTCAAATTATAATTTTGTATCTGAAATATATAACATCAAGAAAAATAATAAGATTTCAAATCAAATGTGACAAACAATAATATTGTTTCATGATTCGAGGTAGGAACCTAGAAAAAATAATAATCTTTTTTCACAAACAAATAAGTAAAAGAAATCTTTAGAGAAAACTAAAGAATACTTGTGGCTTAAAACATTAGTTATTTTAATTCAAATTAGATAATACTTTTGATCCATGGAACGACCCTAATCCGGCCTAGATTAAACCTTCAGAGCAAAGGACTTACTATAGTAGGACTTACAAAGCTTCAATTTTAAATGAACTTGAAAATATTTATTCCAATCTTACACCAATAATGTAATGACTTCGAAGGTTATTTTTGAAATTTTCGATCAAATTATCATTTTTTTCATTCTCAAAAGTTGCCTTGGGATATTATTTGTTGAGTCTAAAAGTTAGATTTTGAAAACCTTGTAAAAATTTGAAGTTTTATTAAAGAAAGAGTTTTAAAGGCTTAAAGTTGGAAATTTAAAATTTTATGGTCAGTTTGAGTTTCGAGTGTCAGATCCAATTTTGTTGATTTCATCAACTCCAGAATGCAGAATCTGATTTGGGAGAACTTTCAGAACTAAATTTAGGGTTAAATCAAAGATTTTGGACCCAAAGTTGCATTTTTAGTTGATTTTTGGATCATAATTTAACTTTGGCCAACATTCAAAATTAAGAAACTCGAATCAAAATTCTAACAGTTTCATTGGTTCCGAACGGTGAAACTAATCCTATAAATGATCTTGTTATAATTTTTAGAGTACTCTAGGGCAGTTTGGACATTTTAAGTTTTAACTAGTTTCTTTGAATTTTATCGGGTTCTGAACCAAGGAGGTCTCGAATTCAAATTTGAATGGTTCCATTGAGTCTGAAATGTCATTTTAGGTAGAGTTACATGTCTGGTTTGTGCTCACGGGGTTCCGAATGAATCCTGAGGGTCCATTCCATATTTTTTGTGTTGTGTGATGTTGATATCTGATGCAGCTAGGTTGTTCTCTGCGTACACACCTCTATCTCTGAATTCACGTAGGTCAAATTATTTAGACTTCCACGGTCGCGGAAAAGGGTTTGCATTTGCAGAGTAGTCAGCGTTTGACCTTTGCATTTGCAGAGTATTAAGTGAGGCTGGATTCGACGTTCGCGTGGAATTCTCTACGTTCATGGAGTACAAAGACGTCTGAAACAGCATAACATTTTAAATGACGTGTTTTTATCACTTTTCCACCATTTTCGAACTTCCAAGCTCCATTTTATGAGAATCTTCAAGGTTTTTCAAGGCAAATCTATTGGGTAAAAATTTTCTAACTTATTTTTTTAATTTTGATTGATTATATTGTGTTTTTAACTTAGAATTTGGGGTTTTTAATTGGAAAATTTGGGGATTTTTTGGACTTTGATTACTAATGCTAAATTAGTGATTGTAACCTCATTTTAACTTTGTTTTCGAAATGGTTTTTACCGTTGCAATCCTTGTTACTTGGGGAACGTTTTCATGCATAAATTTTCAGATTTCAGGCATTTTTTCCAGCATGGGATTTTTGATTATTTTACCTTTTTCATCCAAATTGATTGATTTTAGTGTCATTAGATTTGTATCGTGATTGTGATGCTATGTTTGACTAGATTTTGGTGATTCGGAGTATTGTAGAAAGGAAAAAGCTTTGGATTTGACTTGATTTGAGACCTCTACTAAGGCAAGTGGACTTCTAACATTTTGTTAAGTATGATTGAACCATATATGCTCCTATGTGTATGAAATTGAGTGATTTGGAACATGATTTGGGATAGAATTGTATTATTGTAGACTTTGATTATGAAATTTTTTATTTGGGCTATTATTCATGTTGTAAAATCTTAACTTGTGAATTAATTGTGGATTCATGATGTATGTGATCTTGTAAATTATGAGTTATTAATATTGAGATGATACTGATATTGAGATTCTATTTATGAGAGATTGAGATTATGATGACAATGAAAACATGATTATATTGAAATTGTGATGATATTGAGATTGTGCACATTATATTCACTATTACTTATGTATTGATATTTGTGATGGCTATAGACGAGATATATATATAACGTAACATGTGGGTTGGTCGCCAAGTTCTCTACCGATTGATGATTAGCCGAGGTTACTACCGACAACATGAGGTAATATGTTGGTTGATGATGTATCCAAGGTTGCTTCTGGACGGGTGAGAATTGGTTGAGGTCATTACTGAAAATGTTTACAGATACATGATCCTTGCTTGGCCCCCATTGGTTCCATTTTGACACGATCAGTGGATGTGTATTGTATGATAAAATTGTATAATGACTATTTGACATTACATCATGTTATACATTTTATGGCATCCACTTTATCTCACATCATTCTTTCTTGATATTGTTATATGTAATGTGTGTGAAATTATAAATACGTTAAAATTGCTATTATTATTAGAGATCTATTATACTATTTGATTTGTTGTACCGATTGGATACTTTCATATGCTATTCAACAAGATGTGTATATCTATCCATTTATATTGTGTTATGATAAGACTTTTCTAAGTGCAAATGTGTATTTCGGCGGGATGTTAGATGGATAGGAGTACTTGTGTTCTTCATTATTTTACTCTTGTTTAGTTTCCATTTTTTAAGTACCTTGTGGTTTTGAGCTCATCCCCTTGCTATATTTTTATAGGTTGTGATCCTAGTTCACCTTTCTAGATTTTCCAGTTCGGGATCACGCTTCTAGATCACTTGAGAGGTAGTTGCTTGTTTCTTCGGCAGGCCTTCGAGAATCCTTTGTTATGTTTTGTTCTATTTAAGGACTAGGCATTGAGATTTGTATTATCTTTTGAGTATTCTTATCATTAGAGGCTTGTACATGTGATACCAGTTCTGGTATAGTTGTAGTTTTTATTTCCCTATGCTTATCTATCTTATTAGAATGTTTTACCTTCCGCTTTTATTATCATTTTGGATTGTTCATTGTTGGGTTGACACACCTCGGTGGGTTAGGTGAGATTCATCACACCCAGATTTTGAGTCGTGACATTTGGTATCAAAGCCCCAGGTTCATAGGTCTTACATATGTACAAGTCCAGTCTAGTAGAGTCTTGAGGATCAGTGTAGAGACGTCCATTATTTATTCTTTAAAGGTGATGAAGATTATTAGGAAATTCTCTTTTGCTTTTTTTTAATTAATTTGTGTGTAGGTTTTATTTAAGTGTTGAGTGGTCATGTGTTCTTTTGGCAGAGGCGAGGACTAGAGCTACATCAGTTATCGAACGAGGAAAGGCAGCCCTCGAGATTGTTATTGAGGCCCCAACTAGGGGTAGGGACCGAACCAAAGGTCGAGGTAGATGTTGGGGACGAGGAGTAGCATCGGCTAGAAATTTTGAAAGGGGAACCTCCCTTGAGCCAATAATAGAGCCTAAAGAGGATAAGGTTCCTCCCGAGTTTTCTTCAGCACTACTACAACAAGATACTCTTCTGAGAGTTTTAAGTGTACTTGAGACCATGGGGTAGGCAGGTAGCCCAGGTGATACATCAGATACTTCACAAACATGGGTTAGGGTTCAATCTTCAGATCAGCAGGCCCTTGAGGATGAGGTACAAATGGAGCATTCACTAGCAACATCTATTATTGTTGAGATCCCTCCAGTAACTGCCTTTACTAATGAGGAGAAACGTAGGTACGAGAGGTTTAGAAAGATAGAGCCACCTCAATTTTAGGGTGGAAAGACCAAGGACGCACATTAGTTTTTGGTTACTTGTAGGGATTTACTTGAGACTGTGGGGTTGGTAGAGACCCATGATGTACAATATGTTACCCTCCAACTCCATGGTCCAGCCAGGGAGTAGTGGAGGAACTATTTAGGATTATTTCCAGTTTAGTCTCTTCTGATAACTTAAGAGATATTTTCCAGTGCCTTTTATGATAGATTTGTTCCTTGGAGTGTTTGTGAGGAGAGGTGTCTGAGGTTTGAGAGTTTGAGACAGGGAACTATAACCATTTCAGAGTATGAGGTTCATTTTTTTCAGTTGGCCTGACATGATATAACTATTATTCCTACGAAGATGGAGAGAGTTTGCTGATTTGTTAAAGGGTTAGCTTATTCTATTAGACAGTCAGTATTTTTGGTGTCTACAGACCTCACATCTTTTCATTCAGTTGTTAGTACCACTAAGGAGGTAGAACTCATGTAGAGAAAAGAGTTTGGGAACCCCAAAAGGGTCCGTACATCTGGATAGTTTTTAGGTGCCTCATCTGGAGATAGAAGTATGACTAGGGGAGGAGGATCGTACCAATATCATGGGGTTCATACAACTTTGACGGCGTCAAAGGGAGGGCAAGGTGTTCATGATTCTTATAGTTTGAGTCAGAGTTCTTTCAACTCACAACAAAGACCTGCGGGCCGAAATGGTTATAGTATCCCTTTTATTCCTTCACAGCAGCCATTCACCCCTAGATCTTATTTTAGGTGTGGATCTCCAAAGAATATTATTTGATAGTGTCCCATGCAGATCCATTCTAGGGCCCTACCACTCTTACTCCATAACATCGATCAGAGATTCAACACCATCAGCCAGAGGTACGACCCCACAGATTAGGGGTCGAGGTAGGATTCATGTTGACAGAGGTGGATACACAAGAGGTGGAGGAGCAGGTGATGCTTCCACACATTTTGATGGTAGAGGGACTGCTTCTACTAGTAGAGGATGGGGTAGCCATTGTTATGCTTTCCCAAGTAAACTTGAGACGGAGCCATCTGATATTGTGATCACATGTATTGTTTCAGTTTGTCATTGCCTTGCATCTGTGTTATTTGATCGTGGATCCACTTATTCTTATATGTCAACATATTGGTCCTTAGGATCTGACTGGTCATGTAATAGTATATTTGTACCTATGCATGTTTCGACCCCAATAGATGAGCCCTTAGTAGATGGACTGGGTGTACCGATCTTGTCTTATGACCTTATCAAGCTATGAGACTTGGTTTGACATTATTATTCTTGATATGATCGATTTTGATGTTATATTAAGGATGAATTGACTTTCTCCTCATCAGGCTAATCTTAATTGTTATGCTAAGACTGTGATTTTTTCCATTCCAAGTAGATCGAGTATTATATAGCGAAATTCGAGTGGATCCTATCCTAATAAAGTTATATCATATATTCGGGCATGGAAGATAGTGGATTGGGGTTGTATTGCTTATTTGGTTTTTATCCGTGATATTGATGTTGAGCCACCACCAATGGAGTCTATCCTTTGTTTGGGAGTTTGTTGATGTGTTCCCTTCAAATCTTTTTGGATTCTCTTCTGACAGGGATATTAACTTTGCCATTGATCTTGAGTCGGGCACTAAGTCCATTTCTATTCATCCCTACCGTATGGCTCTGACTGAGTTGAAGGACCTAAAGGAGCAACTCCAAGATCTCTTGATTAAGGGGTTCATACGCCCTTGTATATCTCCTTGGGGTGCTCCAGTGTTGTTCGTGAAGAAGAAGGATGGCTCTATGAGAATGTGCATTGACTATAAACAGTTAAACAAAGTGACAGTCAAGAATAAGTATCCCTTTCCTAAAATTGATGATCTATTTGACCAGTTTCAAGGTGCAGACATATTTTCCAAGATTAACTTGAGATCCAGATATCATCAATTAAGGATCAGGGCTCTGACATTCCTAAGACAACTTTTATGGATGAGATATGAACATTATGAGTTTCTTGTTATGTCATTTAGGCTGACTAATACCCCAGCAACGTTTATGGAGCTAATGAATGGTGTATTCGTACCCTATTTGGATTCATTTTTTTATTGTCTTCATGGATGATATATTGGTCTACTCCAAGACCAAGTCAGACCACGAGAAACACTTGAAAATTATACTTCAACGACTTAAAGAGGAGAGGTTGTATGTTAAGCTCTCCAAGTGTTAGTTCTGGCTGAGTTTGGTGGCGTTTCTAGGTCATATTGTGTCTAGAGAGGATATTCGGGTTGATCAAGCAAAGATTTAGATGGTTCCGGATTGGACTAGACCTACTTTGACCATTAAGATTCATAGTTTTGTAGGACTAGCGAGTTACTACAGGAAATTTGATTAGGATTTTTCTTTCATAGCAACCCTATTAGCCATGCTTACTAAGAAAAATACTCAATTCCATTCATCGGATGAATGTGAGGAGAGCTTCCAAATACTTACGTTTTATTGACTACCACATCTATATTGACCTTAGAAGAGGAGGGTGTTGATTTCATAGTCTATTGTGATGCGTCCGAGGTCGGTTTGGGTGGAGTCTTGATACAAAATGGAAAGGTGATAGCTTATGCCTCTACACAGTTGAAGACTCATGAGAAGAACTATCCCACCCATGACTTGGAGTTAGCAATTGTTGTGTTTGTGTTAAAGCTGTGGAGGCACTATCGTTATGGTGTTCGTTGTGATATCTTCACTAACCATTGCAGTTTACAGTACATATTCAGCCAAAAAGACTTATATCTGGAACATATGAAGTGGATTGAGCTCCTAAAGGATTATGATGTAACTATCTCATATCACTCGGGTAAAGCCAATATTGTGGCTAATGTTTTGAGTAAAAAGGTATCTAGTATGTGGAGTCTTGCAACTATTCGGATTGAGGAGTGACTCTTGGCTAGAGATGTTCAGAGGTTAGCAAATGGGTTGGTGAGATTGCAACTTTCTGAGGATGGTGGTGTACTTGCTTGTGTGGAGTCTCGTTCCTCCTTGATAGATTGGATTATGAGCCGTTAGTTTGAGGATGAGAAGTTATTCCAGATGCGAGACAAGGTGATTAGAGAGGAGGCTAAGGAGGCCAAACTTGACTATGAGGGTGTATTGAGAATCGGGGGAAGGATTTGTGTGCCTAAGGTTGATGATTTTATCAGATTGATCCTAGAAGAGGCTCATTATGCTAGATATTTTATTCACCCAGAACAGCTAAGATGTATTAAGATTTGAGCCAGCATTACTGGTGGTGTGGCATGAAAAAGGATATCTCAAAGTCCGTGGTCAGGTGCTTGACATGTCAGCAGGTCAAATGCGAGCATTTAAGACCAGGTAGAGAGTTTCAGAGGATGCCCATTCTCGAGTGGAAGTGGGAACGCATTGTTATGTACTTCGTGGTTGGCTTACCTCCTAGAGTTGGTAGTTTTGATTCCATATAGGTGGTGGTAGACCGGTTGACTAAGTCTGCCCATTTCATTCCAGTTAAGGTGAAGTTTACAACGGAGAAGTTAGCTCGGCTCTATATTAGTTGGATTGTGAGACTTCACAAAGTTTTTATTTCCATTGTATCAGACCGTGGCTCACTGTTTACATCCCATTTCTAGAGAGACCTACATCATGATTTGGGTACCCATTTGGATTTGAGTACAACCTTTTACCCCCAAACCCATGGGCAGTCTGAGAGGACCATTCAGGTGTTAGAGGATATGCTTCAGACATGTGTCATTGATTTTGGTGCCAAATAGGATCAACACTTAGCCTTGGCATAGTTCGCTTACAACAACAGTTACTAATCTAGTATTCAGATGGCTCCTTTTGAGACCTTGTATGGTCGGAGGTATAGATTGCTTATCAGGTGGTTTGACTTAGTAGCGGTAGAGAGCATGGGTGTGGATATGTTGAGAGATGATCTAGAGTGGGTGCGGTTGATTCAAAGTAGGATGGTGACAACCCAGAGTCGCCAAAAGAGCTATGCTGATAGGCGGGTTAGAACTTTGGAGTTCATGGTTGGTGACATGGTATGGTTGAAGGTCTCACCCTTGAAAGGTGTCATAAGATTCGGGAAGAAGCGCAAGCTCAGTTCGAGGTTTATTGATCCTTTTGAGATTCTGGATAAAGTAGGAGAGATAGCTTATAAACTTGCTTTTCCACCTAACTTGTCTTCAACCCATCCTGTGTTTCATGTTTTCATGTTGCGGTATTATATTTTGGATAAGTCTCATATGATTTCCATGGATTCAGTTGAGTTGAGCCGAGATTTGACTTATGAGGAACAACCGATCGCTATTTTGGACAGGCAGGTGAGGAAGTTGAGGACTAAAGAGATAGCTTCAGTGAAGTTCCAATGGAGCCACAAGTCTGAGAGTGAGGCTACATGGGAGATGGAGATGGATCTGCGTGCCCGATATACCCAGCTTTTTTAGCCTTCGGGTATTTTCCTTATCTAATGTTCGAGGATGAACATTATTTTTAGTAGTGGATGATACAATGATCTAGAAGGTTATTTTTTAAATTCTCGACCAAATTACCATTTTTCTCTTCTTGAAAGTTGCCTTGGAACATTTTTGATCGAGTCTAACAGTCAAATTTTGAAACCCTTGTGAAAATTTGGAGTTTTGCTAAAGAAAGTATCTTTAAAGGCTTAAAGTTGAAAATTTTGAGTTTTGTCGTCACTTTGAGTTTCAAGTGTCGAAATCCAATTTTGTTAATTCAATTAGCTCTAGAATGTAGAATCTGGTTTAGAAGAACTTGCGAAACTGAGTTTGATGTTAAAACGAAGATTTTGGACTCAAAATTGCATTTTTAATTGATTTTTTTATTGTAATTTAGCTTTGGTCAACATTTAGAATTCAAAAGCTCAAATCAAAATTTTGACAGTTCTAGTGGTACCGGGTTATGAAACTAACGCTAGAAATGGTCTCGCTGTAATTTTTAGAGTTCCTGAGGGCAATTTGGGTGTTTTAAGTTTTAACTAGTTTTTTTGAGTTTTATCTGGTTTCGGGCCAAGGAGGTCTCAAATTCAAATTTTTACGGTTCCATTGAGTCTGAAATATTATTTCTAGTAGGGTTACATGTTTGGTTTGTGTTCACGTTGTTTCGAATAAATCTCGAGGGACCATTTGTGATTTGTGTGTTGTGTGATAGTTGATATCTGGTGCATCTAGGTTGTTCTCTGTGTTTGCGAAGGTCAAATTATTTAGACCTCCGCGTTCGTAGAAGAGAGTCCTCGTCCACGGAGTAGCCAGTGTTTGACCTATGCGTTCGTGGAGTGTTGGGTGAGGATGGACTCCGCGTTCGCGTGGAATTCTCTGCGTTCTCGGAGTACAAAAACGCCTGAAACAATGTAACATTTTAAATGATGGATTTTATCACTTTTTCACCATTTTCAAAATTTCAAGCTCCGTTTTGTGAGAATATTCATGGTTTTTCAAGGCAAATCTATTAGGTAAATATTTTCTAACCTATTTCTTTAATTTCCATTGATTAAATTATGTTTTTAACTTAGAATTTGGGGTTTTTAGTTGGAGATTTTTCAGACTTTGATTTCTAACGCAAAATTGATGATTGTGACCCCATTTTAACTTCATTTTTTAAATGGTTTTCACCGTTAGAATCCTTGTTACTCGGAACATTTTCATGTATAAAATTTTAGATTCCGGACACTTTTTCTTGAATGGAATTTTTTATCATTTTACCTTTTTTCTCCCAAATTGATTGATTTTAGTGTCATTAAATTTGTATCGTGATTGTGATGCTATATTTGACTAGATTTTGGTGATTCGGAGTATCATAGAAAGGGAAAAGCTTTTGATTTGACTTGGTTTGAGATCTCTTCTAAGGCAAGTGGACTTCAAACATTTTGTTAAGTATAATTGAACCTTGTATGCTCCTGTGTGTATGAAATTGAGCGATTTTGGACATGATTTGGGATAGAATTGTATTATATGGTAGGCTTTGATCATGGAATTTTGAATTTGGATAATTGTTCATGTTGTGAAATTTTAATTTGTGAATTAATTGTAGATTCATGATGTATGTGATCTTGTTAATTATGAGTTATTGATATTGAGATGGTACCGATATTGAGATTCTATTTATGATGCTGAAATTGTGGTGACATTGAGAATGCAATAATATTAAAATTGTGATGATATTGAGATTGTGCATATTATATTCACTATTACTTGTGCATTGATACTTGTAAGGCTATGACCAAAAGAGATATATAAGGTAACATATGGGTTGGTGTCCAAGGTCTCTACCGGGCGATGATTAGCCGAGGTCACTCCTGACGAGCCGAGGTAATATGTCGGTTAATGATGTGTCTGAGGTTGCTTCCGGACGGGTGAGCATTGGCTGAGGTCATTGCCAGCAATGTTCACGGATGTATGGTTCTTGCGTGCCCCCCATATATTTTGTTCTGACACGATTAGCGAATGTGTATTGTAGGACAGACATGCATCACGATTATTTGACTTTGCATTGCAATATCTACATTTCATGGCATCCACTCTATCTCACATCATTCTTTCTTGATATTGTTATATGTAATGCGTGTGAAATTGTAAATAAGTTGAAACTGTTATTATTATTGGAGATCTATTATACTATTTGATATGTTGTACCAGTTGGATACTTTGAGATGTTATTCTATAAGATGTGTATATTTGTTCATGTATATTGTGTTGTGCTGAGACTTTTCTAAGTGCAGGTGTGTAGTTCGGCAGGATGTGATTGGGTGGATAGGAGTACTTTTGTTCTTCATTGCTTTACTTTTGGTTAATTTCTATTTGCTTAGTACCTTGTGGTTTGGTGCTCATTCCCTTGCTATATTTTTGTAGGTTGGGAGCTCGATCCACCTTGCTAGATTTTTCAGTTCAGGATCGCGCATCTGGATCACTTGAGAGTTAGCTGCATGTTTCTTCGGCAGTCCTTTGAGAGTCCTTTGTTATCTTTCGTTCTATTTGAGGACTAGACATTGAGACTTGTATTATCTTTTGAGTATTCTTACCATTAGAGGCTTTTACATGTGACACTAGTTCTGGAATGGTTGTAGTTTTTGATTTCCTATGCTTATCTATCTTATTAGACTATTTTACCTTCCGCTTTTGTTATTATTTTGAGTTGTTCACTGTTGGGCTGACTCGCCTCGATAGATTAGGGTAAATATCATCACATTTGAATTTCAGATCATAACAAATAATGAATCACCCTAACATATAAAACTTCAATTTTAAATGAACTTGAAAATTTTTATTCCAATCTTACTCCAATAACGGATTGAGTGGGCCAACCGTTTTGATGGCTGCCTATTTTAATGAATTTGCAGTACTGCGTGGGTAGTGAGTCGATGTAATTGTATGTAATATGTTTAATTTGTGAAGGTTCCAAGTAAGAAGATATAAAAGTGTCCTTTTCCACTAATTGAAGGCTAAAAGTGCTTAATATATCAAATACACACAAAAATATCGCTATAAAAAGATTTGACTATAGAAAATTCAAGAAAATGTCATACTTAGAATTTAAACTTGACATAAGATTTTACAAACTTCTTCAACTTATCTTTTTTTTTTTAGAATTTTCCGTATTTCAAGAAGAAAAATTTAATTTACAAGAAAAAAACATAGTTGAAATTATTAATTATTTCAATAGCATTCGTGAAATCTGTTTCAATCTCAATTGGATAGAGACTTGAGAATGTGCCCCATTATTAAGTCTCTTGTAGATAGACTATAATAAATTATTATTTGAAAAAAAAAAAAGAGGATGAAGAAAATTATGTTAGGGAATGATAGGTCTGTTATGATAATTGATAAAGATTGCTTCATAAATGATATGAATCTTTATCCCATCCTAGCTTTTGGAATTCCTATCCAATATAGACAAACAAGGCCATAGGTAGGTATGAATGTGAATATTAAAACTTACCATTAGAAGAAAGTGGTACCATATTATATGTATCTACATTTCCTATAGCTAACTTTGGAAGCTTAATATAAAAATAATAATAATAATAATAATAATAATCAATTCAAAAAGCATATTTGAACATCAATTAATGTTCTCAATAGGTTATTTTGGGGGGAAATTAATGTTTTAGCTTATAAAAAACCAGTTTAAGTTTACTCCCTAAAGATATTTATTATAAAAAAAATAAGTTTACTCCCTAAAGATATTTATTTCTCCTAAAAGTTGGTCAAACATCTCACTTTTCAAAATAAGCATTTTTAACCAAGTGTTTTTCGCGCCTATTTGGATTGACTTATTTTAAGTGTTTTTAAGTTAAAATAACGTTTAATCAGCTTGTAGTGAGATTTTCAATAAAATTTAAAAATATTTATCAAGTCAAAATTACAAAAATAAGTCAAATGCCATAAGTTATAAATTTTTTATGTATTAGTCATAAGTGAAAAGTCAATTCAAACAGGCCCTTGATTTTCAAAGAGTTTGGTCAAACAGACTATTAAAATTTGATGCACTATATATAAAAAAAAATATGTATGTACAATCTTATCACTTGTAAGGTAATTTTATGTAAATTCTAATGATAAAAATTAATACCAATACCTGATAAGATAAAGATGATAATTGATCTATTATCAAATATAAAAATTCATGCAAAAAGAAACTCTTATCTTCTGTGTTGTTGTGGATCCTCTATCATCACCATATTGGAGAAGTATTCATGTTTTAGGAAAGGTTTTGTAGGAGAAGAAGAGGAAGACTACAAAAAGCGAAATATACAAATTATCACATTTGGAACTAAACTCAGCAAAAATGTGATTTGTGAAAATACAAATTGTTTTGTAGGTCCTTTCTGCTATACCTACATGTGAATATACAAATTGTTCAGATTTTTCTATTCTATTTTATGTAGTGGGTTAGTTAGTTAGAAAATTAGTACTTGCTTCATCCTAAATTATATGAGTTAGTTATGACACACCTTATAACGATTCAAAAATCAAGGTCATGATAGCACATATCCAAAATACCCCACTGATATATAAGCTGAAAAGTAACCACATATGTGACTCCCACGACTCCAAGAGAGAAGTCAAGTCACAAATGAAAGGAAAGAAACGCAATAAAGTATAATTCCTCAAATCTAGTATAAAAAACATATAATACAGTATCTGAATAGTACATATAACTCAGTCTTTGGTAAGAAAGTAAAGACTACAAAATAAAGATAGCATCTAGCTGCGGTACAAAAATCTAGATCTCACAACTAAATCTGGATGTATCAACTGTTGAAGTAATTAACGGCCACGAGGAAGATCCTAACCGGGATCTATATCCAAGGGGACACAAAAGTAGAGACGAGTACAATCCACATGTACTAGTAGGTTTGACCGACTGGGTATTAGGAATTGATTAAGCTATGAAATGAAGTAGGAACATTTCCACCTACATACAAAAAAGACAATCTAGCATCATTGCCGCCAATTTATATATATAATGGCACAAATAAAGTAAACATATAAGTTCAGACACATAAAACAACATCAAATAAATCACACGCACAACAAAATAACATGCAATGTAATAAAGTGGAGTATATGCAATGCATGGGTGGTACTGATGGAATTAAAAATGTTGCACAGTCTATCGTATATACTTGTCGAGCTAAGCAATCAAAAATGACCCATGGGGGTCTCGTAGACCATATATCTCAATCACAATCACAACATTTTCCTTGCCCTCATGGCCTCCAAGAAAGGTCACTTCTTAGTACAATCCTGCAATGAGCCTAAAATATAAACACATGAATCCATCATATACCGAGCATGAACATAAGAGATCACCCTCTTCGGATCTAGGGGTACCTATCCATACTAATCGAAACAAACTCGGCTAAGCTAAAGTCATGGTCTTAGCATAACAATCAAGGATTGTGTGATAACCAATCCACGCCTAAAATCACATCGAAATCAACCATGTCTAAAAAATCAATTCTTCTTAGGTTTTTCTATCTAAGAAAGTTACGATACAACCCCGATACACCCGATCCACCACTAAAGACTCGCCTACCAAAGGTGGAAATACAAATAGACCTATCAAGAGGCCCATACACATAATCAATATCCACAGCAAAATAATTTGACACATTAGAATAAGTGAATACTGGATCAAATAATACTAAAGCAGAGCGATGACAGACTGGACAATACCTATGATCACTGCATTAGAGGCCCCCGCCTCAACCTTTCCTGGTATAGCATAACACATCATATGATCACCACTAGCTTGAAAACCTCCTCAAGCACTATCTCTGGCACCCCTAGCACCACCTCTAGTACTCTAAAAATCACCTTTAACTGTTAGAGTTGGTGGAAAACGAGTTGTCCATGACCCCGGTTGAATAGAAGAAGGAATATGTTAGGAGAAAACTTTGACCTTATAGACAAACTCATCACATACAAAGCAACCTCGGGTAGTGAACTCTGGAAGAATGACTTGAAGCACCAACACGTCCTTCTGACCCTAATGAACTATCATGATCGATCTAGCAAAATTTGGGTCTATCTGTACTCTCAATATCCTTAATAGCTACATGAACTGGTCTATTTTGGTTGCCCTAGGCGCCTCAACCTTGATGATCCCTTCCTCTGGAAGGATGGCTACTAAACTGACCCTATCGACAAAATGTTTTGCTGCCATGTTGCCTCGCATGTCTAATACTCTTAATCATCCTAGCAATACTCTAAAATGATCCACCTGACAGAACAAGAGAGGTTGTGGCCTTGTAGAGATAACTTGTGGACCTTTTTACCAACCTATAGATCCGCTCAAACTTGGTGGGAATACTCACCATAGTATATCGATATAACTCATGAAAGCATGCCTTTTACTTAGAAACGGTCATAGAATCTTGCTCTAGCTAATTAAACTCATCCCAACACTTGTCTCAAAGGCTATAAGGTACATTTCTCTCAAGAAATACCTCAATAAACTGGTCCCAACTCATTATAGGAGTATTTGTTGGCCTACGAGCAAGAATGGATCTCCACCATTCCTTGGCAACCCTTACTAGCTAATAAGAAGTATAGACTACCGTATGAACCTCCAAGATGCTCAAATTGTACAGTCAATTTTGTCACCCTGATAGAAAGTCATATGCTTCATATCCTAAAATACTATCAAATCTAGGAGGAGCTAACCTGACAAACCCATCAAAGCTCTTCTGTTTCGCTATAGACATCGTTGCACTGGCAGAAACTAATAGAGATGTGAACCTGGAAAGTGCAATGAAAGTCACTAAGGATGAACCAAGAGTCCGGAACCTCACACTAGGTCCATGAATCGACTGAAAAGGTCCAACAGTCATAGGAATTACCTGTAGTGCCCGAAAGAACACCAGAAGTGGGAGCACTATCCAACCTCGCTAATAATCAAGCAAGTAAATCTTGAAGTGCTAATGTACTATCTGGTATTGTAGGGGGTTGATCTGCCTCCTCAATCTGCTTCTTTATCTCATCATCGAGCTCATAAATAGGCTCCAAGAAAGCCTCTCTTACTCGACCCCAAGTTGGTGCCGCTCCTTTAGCTTAGTCTCGACTTCAACTTAACTTTAATATGGCCCCTGCCTCACCCTCGAAATGGGGTTCAGGCTATAGGTACAGGCTCACCATTGGTCACCCCGGATCTTGTCCTCACCATCTGCATAGAAATAATGAATTAGAAGCATCCAACACCTTGATATGAAAGAAACACACGAAAGGAATCAATAACAAAAAAATTTCTCCGAATAAGTATCTCGTAGATGTCTACATACAAATCTTTGAGACTCAACTAGACACTTTGCTCTTTAACTCAGGAGACCAGTTAAGCTAGTGTCCTGATATCAACTTATCATAACTCAAAAATTGAGATCATAATGGTACACATCCAAAATATCCAACTTGATGTGTAAGTCAAAAAGTAACCATATATGTGACTCCCAAGAGAGAAGTTGGGTTACAAATAAAAAGAAAAAACGCAATAAAGTATAATTCTTAAAACCTAATGTCATGAGTGTAAAGATCATTTAATACAGTATCTGAATATTACATATAACTCAGTCTTTGATAAAAAAAAAGTAAAGACTACAAACAAGATAACATTTAATAGTGGTTCAGAAACTTGGATCTCACCACTAAATTTGGATTTATCAACAGCTGAAGCAATCAACTTCCACGAAGAAGACCCTGCCTGAGATCCGTATCCAAGGAGACATGAAAGTAGAGGTGAGTATAATTCACATGTACCCAGTAGGTTTGATTGACCAGGTATTAGGAATTGATTAAGCTATGTGTAATAAACTAGAAACACTTCCATCTGCATAGAGAAAAGACAATCTGACATTAGTGCTGTCAATTTGTAATAAAATCACATGAATAAAGTAAGCACAAAAGTTTAGGCACACATAACACCATAAAATAGATCTCACACACAGAAAAATAACATGCAATGCAATGAAGTGGAATATATGCAATGCGTGGTTAATACTGGTGGAATCAAGACTGTCGTATACACCTGTCAAGCTAGCTACCACACAGGACCCATGGAGGCCTCGCAGACAATATACCTTACTCACAATCTCGATATCTTCCTTGCTATCTAGATAGTGGTCAAGGATTTTAAAGGTGCCTCATTTTCTTACAAAATGATTTTGCTACAATCTCCTTTTTAATGTTTCATGATATAAATGTATAAGGATGAATGTATGTCAATAAGACAAACAGAGGAGTATAATCAAGTCAATACAAGCCTCAAACTAATAAAGTTTTCCCAAAAACCTTGTGTTTTATGATAAACATCCTCTTTAAATCCTCTACCCTCCCTCCCTCATCATATCTTATTTTAACTTTTATTTGATTTTCCATCTTCATTATACTCGATTTTTCTCTTCAACTTTGTTGATGGTTGATAAAATTGATGATTGAGTGTAAAACAATATATATATAATGGTGAATTTATTGGTGATGGATGGTGGGTGGCAAATAAGAGAGAATTAAAGATGGATAAGAAGAAGAAATCGATATTAATAATGGTGGTGGTGATATTTGATAGTGGGTTTGTACCTTTGATAGTGATGATCTGATTTTGGTTATAAGTTTGGCTATGCGTATTGAACTTTGTGGTGGTTATTTACAATTTTTATGAGAAAGAAGGTGATAATGTGATTCTAATAGTGAATTTGATCATAGGTGATAAACATTGTAGCAACTATTTTGATTTTTTATGGTGAAATATAAGAATTTGGTACTAATGTGGTGGCAATGGTAGTGGTTCCAAGGTGGTGTTCATCGAAGAAGAAGCAACTATATAACATAGAGAAATTTTGCAAAGTCTGACATGACATGTGATGTAGCAGTGAGATGGCATTGATGTGGTGCGAATATGACATATCTCCATTGTGAAAGTGGTGTTATACGTTTCAAAAGGTAAATAAATTCATTTTTGAGTAGTACAGGTGTGTAATAGGTCGTCATGATAGTTTAAGTGTGTAATTGACTTTTCGACACAAGTTCAGGGGTGAATTTGTCTTTTCTCTTGTTTGATTTGGCATGGAGTTTAAAAAGAAGATTTTTGAAACTTGTGGTCTAAAATAAGTCATAGATATTTGTATGACTAAGAATCATTTCATTTAGGGTAAAATAGGTACTTTAAAGTTACTATTGTTACTAAATATAGAAATATGTCATTCTTATTGGGACCAACTAAAAGAAAAGTAAATCATATAAATTGAAACGAAGGAAGTAGCAATTAGTTAGTGAGTGAGTTGACTAGTTAAGGAGGTTTCTTCGATCAACCGTGAATGAGAAGACTAGCACGCGATCGCGATTTAGATGAGTAGAGAGGAGACTTCCTGATGCTAGTTGAGTTTCATCAAAACCTTGCACATGAAATTGAGCTAAGAATTTTAAGGTTTTTCATTTAATAGACACTTTAGAGGCTTAGAGGGTGCTTGGAATGAAGGCATGAAACTCAAAAACATATTACAATGACATTTCTTCATTGCTTATTTTTTCAAGCATGATTTGGAAGTTGCAAAAATGGCTTCAAATGATCTAGTAATTAATTATAGGGTGAGTGCGTAGTAAGACATGCATGCTATTTTGAGCTAAATCGAGTTGGTTTTGTGACTATTTTTGTTGTAAAGTTATGGTATACTCTTTCATTACTTGACATGACATATAGAAGTACTAAAATAGTTGTTGCACTTGATTAATTATAGAAGTGGGGTCTAGTGGATCCAAAGGTGGACATTACTTAATTTTAATTAGTTAGGTTAGCTAGACAGTTAGCTGTGATTAATTAGTTAGCAGAGGTTATTAGCTAAAGTTGATTAGCTAGGTGTAAATATCTTGTACTGTTATTATATTGCTTTTCCTCATTCTCCTTTCCAATTGCATTGAAATTGGTTCTTCTTACTTTTAAGAAGTGGCAAAAAATAGTTTTATGACTTTATTGTTATAATGGATAAAATTTAATAATCATATGTGAAATTAATGTTTTCAAAAGCGTTTTTAGGGCGAATTAATTTTAGGGTGAGTCTTGGAGTGAGGTTTAGCAAAAATATTTGAGGACGCAAATAAAAGGCATAGATTCATAATAATTGAATTTAACTTTTTTTGTTTTATTTAGAAGTATCCATTCACTCGAAATTGCTTGACTTTGGTTTCTACTTTCCATAAGTGAAAATGAGCTTCTTTGAGTTGTTCAATAGCACCACTCCCCCGCAGTTCCTCTGAATTTTGAAATCCTTTGATATAAATATACCATATCAATTCGTCATTTATGAATGATGAGATTTCATTGATACAGAGCCAATTCTAATAGACTTATTAGAGGGTTCCATTGACATACCAGCATTTAGACATAAATCCCGAGCGTAATATGTATGCCCCAGGCGTTAAATTCAATTTTAATGTCTTAAAAATATTTTTGCAATGAATTATGTTTTTTGTTGTTAGTGTAATGAAGTTTATACTTTATGTTGTCATGTTGTGATTTTTTCTAAATATATAAATAAATCAATTCATATAAAAAATGATATTGGCATAGATAAGTTTTTTGAGATAACCATGCCTGAAATTGATAGAATAGAGTTTATAGCACTATATTCCTAAGGTAATACACTTTTCATATTTCTCCTTCTTTGATACATATAAATAACAATCAGTGTAAATATTAATTTCGAATGGGAAGAGCTAGTAAATATG
This sequence comes from Solanum aculeatissimum, assembly GCA_038996855.1. NCBI lineage: Eukaryota > Viridiplantae > Streptophyta > Magnoliopsida > Solanales > Solanaceae > Solanum > Solanum aculeatissimum. Next base: position 49,995 of record JBCEWC010000204.1, read on the forward strand.
GAGATCCGTGATGAAATAGATGATAATTTCATTTAGAAGATCTTCTCGACTATTATCAATTTTTGTGCATTATTACCTTTCTCAAATAATAATTATAATATCTTTTCTATATGAGATATACGTCCCCTAGATCCATGAAACTTAGATCTCATTCCTTGCTGAGTAAAACGTCTCATTGTAAACTGCAGTAGAAAGTGTATAAATGTTGCCATGTTGCCATGTCCAGGACTTTGTGGCTTGTTTGTGGTCCTATATATATTGGATGGTATGGTTCATCATGCTTTGGGAGATGTACAAAATACCAGTCAAGTTTTAATTGTACAAAAATGACCAAAATAGAAAATCTTGATTGTCTACTACTTTTATCTATAACTTTCATTCATCCTTGTTACTTTTGGAAATTTGTTGATAAAGTAGCTAAAAAAGAGAGATACTTTTTGAAAAATCCTAGAAATATTAGGACTTGAAAATGACACAATCGAGGAATATGATGAAAATAATTGTGATATCCATCTATTTTACATTTTATTTTAATGTAGATATAGTTGTCACTTGTCACTTGTGGAGTTACTATCACACTTGTCAATATCGTACTTTGATATGTTGAAGTTATACTTTCGGTATCATTGGTAGGAAGGAAATATTTTTTTCGAAAAATATTTCAATATAATTTAAAAAAATACTATGAAAGTCGTATATTAGAGGAGGGGGGAGATGTAGCGGTGATGAAGATTGGGGCTATCGACGTGGGAGCATGTAGGATGCCTTAGAGGGTAGGGGTGATGTGAGACGACTACTAGTGTAGAATTTAACATGTAGAACTTATTTTCTTTAGACAAGAGGAAAAAAAAATCTCTAGTTCGTCAGGTATTAGGGAAGTCACCTTCCTCATTTTTAAGTAACTTGTTTTTTTAATCAATTTTTTGACTAATCAAACATGAGAAATATTTTCTAGAAGTATGATCTTATCCGTAGCAAACATCCTAAATTCAAGTATATATTACATTTTGATCCTTGAGTTGTCTCATATTTTACCGTTCTTAAAGTTAAGTTTAATTGATTCTCCTTGATAACACTCTCCTCGATAATACTCATCGATCTTTGAGTTGTCTCATATCTTATCGTTCTTAAAGTTAAATTTAATTGATTCTCCTTGATAATACTCATCAATCTTTGCGTTGTCTCACATCGTATTCTGTTTATCAAATTATTTAGTGAATTATCTATATTTTCACTTAAGGATCATTCCACATCATATAATAATAAGAAAACAATGTATTCTATCATCTAATAATTAATATAGTACGTTACTTTAATAATAGAGGAGGTACAACACTATACGTTGATAAGCAATAATCACAAAAAATTGAAATTATTAATCTCTTTTCAAAACAAAAGGGAATAGTAATTAATGATCAAGTAGTACTATCATTATCTTTATCAAATCTTTAATAAATTAGTACGAGGTCTAAATTTTGATTAAAAGTGGTCAATGGGAATGTACACTCTTGTCATTTCCAACAACTCAATGCCAAACCATTAAAAGACTTGAATGATATTCTCAATTTGGATCATACTCAATCAAAGTTGAGTTATGGTCCCATTTACTTGATATATCAAATTGAAGAGGACCCATCAAGAGATTACATCCACCAATTTCCTTTTAATATTTCATCAATAATATTCTATTTTCTCCAATCAATCAAAATATACATTAAATTCATTGCCTTACTCTCAAAATAAAAACAATTATTCCTTTCCTCCGAGGATTGACTTTTATTTTTTGACTTATAAGTTAAATGATTTACTTTTATCATTTTAGCTTAAAAACCAAGTGATCATAAACACTTTTAAACTTACATGCATAAACAACTCCAGCAAAATTTTAAAATTATCCTGATTTAAAAGTAATTAAAATAAATCAATCCAAACAAACTTTTAATGTGGTACACTTTTTCTTTTCGATTCATGACAGATAATTTAATTACTATTTTTTGTGTGTCAATTTATGTGATACACTTTTTTTAAAATATTTGTACCAACAAGAATGTCACACTTTACTTTAAAAATTTTATTTTACTGATTTACAATCAATAAATATCTAAGATTTATTTTAAATACAAATTTTAAAAATATTTTTTCTTTCATTCACAAATTTTATATCATATTAAATAATACCACATAAATTAAAAAAAATAACATATTTATGTATTTGAAAATAATTTAATCATATAATTCACCATTTATCTTAATGACTTGTATGACCTACTTAATATAATAAAAGGTGACCTCCTTTTTGCGAGAAAGGCGAATTTATGAAAATGCAATGGAATAATGGTTCAAATTTCTCATCCAATTAAACTTTAATAAGGTTGGAATTAGAGTATCAGCTACGTATTCAGTCAAAATTTAATATTTGCCTTTAAAATTTGTTGAACATGTATATATATATTACTCTCTTCGTTTAAAAAAGAATAATCACTCCCTTCGTTTAAAAAAGAATGACCAGTTGATTTGATTTGGAGTTTAAGAAAATAAAATAGACTTTTCAATTTTGTGATCCTAAATTAAAATTATGTTAAATGTACCAAAATGTCTTTTAATCTTGTGGTTTTAAATATGTCACGTGGAAAGTTCAAATTAAAATTTTGTCAAAAAAAAAAGGATCATTTTTTTTAAATGAATAAAAAAAGATCATTCTTTTTTAAACGGAAGAAATATTACTTTAGAACCCAATTACTTAAAAAGATTAAAATAAAAATTCATTAATTTTATATTTTGACTCTGCCTCCAAACACAACAGGCAGGAGCCAGCATACAGGTAGGAAACCTTCACCGAAAAATTATATTGTTTATATATGGTTAAAATAATTTTTTATGTATATATATAATATATATTGAACCTCCTTCGGCTAGTTGGTGTGTTTATTTCTTCAAATTTTGAACCCCCTTAATTAAAATTCTGGCTCCGCCACTGATATAAGAAATGAGACGTATGGAATAGTACCCATACATTTGTTCTCTTGCATTACCTAATCCTATCATATTAAACAAATCAAATCAAGAATCTACCAAATTTTCATGGGTGATTCTTCTTCTTCTACTCCTCTAGATTTTCATGCTTTAAATTCTACTTGTAATAATAACAATTCCCCTCTTTTGATGAACTCCAATATGGAACTCCTAAATAGCATAAGCCAACAACTTGAAAATGATCAAAATTTCACCTCAAATATTCATCATCAACAAGGTTTTTTGTCTTTGTCAAATGATCAAAACTTCTCTACTCATCATCAACAACTCCCCATCATGCCTAATTTTCATAATGATCATATGAATATTAGCCATGATGTTTATGATCCCGCCGTCGCCGTCGCCGCCGCTGCTGCTGCTCAATTTTTTACTTTGGGAGGTCCAAGTTATGGATGTTCTAGCTCAATTCCAGAATCAGAGTCCATGTTGAATAATAATAACAATAATAATATTACAACTCCTCCACCTCTAATCTCTGGAAATACTAGCAAGGTAAACCAATACAAATTATTATGTTCTTTTTTTAAAAAAAAAATTTGTGTTGTAGAAAGGATTTGCTTTTGTTTTGATACAAGTGGTTATATCAAAATATATTATTTTTTTTGTGAATGAACAAGATATTGGGAAATTATCGACCTGATATTTCTATCATGCTATTATTTTTTGTGTCTTTCATCCATCTTATTAGACCGGATTTAATATTATATTTAGTGTGTCCTGTTGGAAGTTGAAATTCGACTTATTAAAAAAAGGGGTTCGAAAAAGTGTAGCTGATTTATTTATTTATTTATTTATTTGTGATAGAACACATGTGAAGGGAGAAAGAGAAAAAGGAACAATCAAAAAGAAGCTGAGAAACCAAGAGAAGTTGTACATGTTAGAGCAAAGAGAGGCCAAGCTACTGATAGTCATAGTTTGGCTGAAAGAGTAAGAATTCTTTAATTGGATTCAATTTATATACGTATCGCCAGACTTTTCTATAACAATCATTCTTTATAAGAATATTTCTCCGTAACAATCATGTTTTTGTAAAATCGATTTTTCATAACTATGTTTTCTATACAACATTTCGCTATAGCAATCACAAAATCAGGACATACAATGATATCATAAAGAGGTTTGGTTGTTTGTCAATTTATCTCATGTATTTATCACTAGCAAATTCTATGAATAAAAGACATGTAAAATTATAATATCTTGATTAATTTCTTTTTTTATTAACTAGCTTCGAAGGGAGAAAATAAATGAAAAGCTTAGATGCTTGCAAGAACTTGTCCCTGGATGTTATAAGGTAATATATGATATGCTTGTTATATACTTATATAATTTTAAACAATCAAAATCCTTCTTGTTGAATTTTTGTAAATATATATTTCTACTAAAAAGAAAAGAGGTTGACGAACGTGTGCTAGCTAGATCCTTTAAAAATAGTACTACATTTTTGGAGGATCTAACACACGTACGACAGAATTTTCATCATTCTTATAACAAGAGTAAATGTTGCAGACTATGGGAATGGCAGTGATGTTAGATGTAATAATCAACTACGTCCGTTCATTGCAAAATCAAATTGATGTAAGTATTATGTATAGATTTATATATTATGTTCTTATTTCATAGTGCAAAATTAGAACAATATTTAATCAAAATATTCTCTAATAGAGTTTTTTTATTTTTTAATTGTTGAAGTTTCTTTCAATGAAACTATCAGCAGCAAGTTTATTTTATGATTTCAACTCATCAGAGATGGATGATATGGACTCAATGCAGGTATTTTTTTTAAAAAATTTAAAGTGCTTTTATTTGTGCATGCTATATGTTGGAAAGAGGCCAACCTCAAAATTGAGAAAATTAAAAACATTAATTTTTAATGTGGAAAACCCTCTTTCTCTTTTTATTTCACTAGTCTTGTTGTACGCGTTTTGCGCATGATTAAAATATAACTAATTAGAACTCAAGGTAAATTAGAATTTTTCATAGGGAATAAGTAGAAGTCTATCAAATAAGAAAGATTTAAGAGTATTTCCACGGCTAGAAATCCTTATTTTATCACTTCTTTTCATATATTTTAAAAGTCAATATTGTAAATATAATTAAATAATAATTTAAAGAAAAATGGTGAAAAGATGATTTTATCTAAAACAAAGTTTTTTTAATGAAGGGCAAAAAGTTTAAACAACATTTCTAAGGATCGTTAAGCGTTTAATATAGTATATAGATTATTTCTCATTTTTCTCTTAAGTTAAATCATTGTCATACCAAAATAAAAATATTTTCGATGGAAAGACATGTCTTCACCACCAATTAATGAAATATATGATCTTTCATTACATTTTACTTGTCCTCTTAGATGGAATCATAAATAAATACTCTTTCCCTGATGATCTTTTTACATTAATGTTCCCTTTCTAAAAAAAATTCTTAAAAAGTCTTTAGTCATTATTTTTATTTAATATTAATATTTGAGCCTCGATTAACTTGAAGTTGTACAACATTAAATTGGAGGGGAAGGGGGGGTGAATTTTCTCCTTTCCCCGAAACTCAATTCCAAATTTTTTATTTTAACGATCGAAAAATCTTATCAATCTCATGACAACTCTCATATTCTCATTAATAATTGATATGAGGCATCTATTTCTTATTTGTTGTCTATAGAAGCTCAAAAAACTTGTAATAAGTTAGAATTATCTTGAAATTGTCAAAGCTTTTTATAACAACATCATTTGTTTGGATAATTTATAAAAGAAATGTTGTTATATATGTAAAACAATTATTTTAATATAATATAAAAAATCATTCTAAGAAAAACTTGATTTTTATAATGAAATATTGTTATAGAGGATAACTGTTATAGACATCTGATTATATGTAAAATAATTTTTATTCATTTATATATTTTCCATAAATTTGACATTAAAAATTAAATTGGTAGGGAACAAATGGGTATGCAGCAGCTCAAGGAATGGGAAAGAATATTGTTGGAGAAGGGTATGGAGGATTTCCTCAATTTCAAACATCTTGGCCTCTTTGACCTACTTATCATCTTCATACTTTTAAGAAAATATACTTATTTATATTATCCCTATAATATGTAACAGATAATTAATATGTTTGAACTCCTTTTAATTTTATGATAAACCTTTGATTTTCATTTTAGTTATCTTTTTTTTTTTTGTACTAATTTTGTGTTCTTATAAGTAATTCCTCTATTAAAATGGTACTTAGTGATGAAGAAAATGCAATTACATTGTTAAATAGGTTGAGCTATCAACGATATATATACACAAATCTTATCCTCTACATTGTGATGTTAAAATTAATACGATTTTGATTATAATAAGTAACTAATATTTCATAATTATTTGTGACAAATACTGATTTCAGACATCAATATTTGCAAATATTTATGTAAAATATTAATTTGAAAAAGAAACTTTTCAAATTTAAATGACCATTTATCTCCTTTTTTAAACGTCTCACTTAATCGACATTTCATTAATTTAAGTAGTTAGGGTAAAAAAAAAAAATTTTTTTAAAAAGGTAATAAATACTTCATGATTTTTTTTATGATACTTAAAAATCCTAATTTATTAGTATTTTTTGTATCTGAAACTAAATTAATGTATTCGGATTATCATATTTTTAATGGTTTTTTATAAATTGAAAAAGGATAAGAAAAAATGATAATGAACTCTTTATATGTGATTTATGTAAGTTACACTTTTTTAATACATGAAAATATTTTAAAAATAAATTCAATTTGGAACTAATTATATTTGGGAGTGGATAAAGTATTATTTTAATATGCCATTGAATTATGTGTATCTAGACTTCAAAATTAAGTGTCTATGTGTACCCTACAAATAAAATTGGGGTATATAAGAATCAATGTCCAAAGAATGAGATCCTTCAACAACTTCACCATGTCTAAATTAAGATTGAGCTATATCAAATCCCCTCCACAAATAACAATTGAGAATGAACCTTCATAATAAACAAATATGAGAATTAATGAATGATAGGTTACATGAATTAATTAATCAATACAACCTTAATGAGGTCCCTCAAATGTGCATCAATAAAATTGAACAAATTGTGAAAGAGTCAGAAATTCAAACAAACATTTTATATATAAGATATGAAGAGAATTCATTAACTTATATATGTATGTGTGTCAAAATATATATTTGTTATTTTACCTATTTATATATATAATATAATATTTTATCGAACAAAACTCAATTGAACCACCTTGATCTATTTGACTCCGCCCCGCTTGTGACCCTATTATTCTAATGATGGGATGCTATTAATTGGAACAAGATTCAATCATTCAAAGATTGGGTCATGAGATGATTTATAGGAGAATAGACAGCTTAACTATCTTGATTCATTTAGCCAAATAACATTCAATAATGCCTCAAAATAGTGAAGTATTTATGACTCTAGATTATGTCATATCCTTTTGTAGTAACTTGGAAAATGCTTTAGCTGTGTACTATAGATACACAATCATGCACTAAGCCCTGTCTCTTTTTGGATCACAAAAAATAAAAAAAGATATTTTAAAAAAAGAAGAAGAAAGATATGCAAAAAAGCAAAAGAAGAAAGAAATTAAAGGAAAAGGAGAGGTGATCAGAGCACAAGTGTTTCAAGGCAAAGGAAAATTTTTGATCCTTGGAAGTCTAAAGCATTAAGAAACAAAAATTATTAGGTAGACCTTATTTGTCAAAATTTAATTGATCTTACTATTTTTTGAAAGACTAACTTATAATTATAGTGGCAATTAATGGGACAGGGAGGGGTGACTTTTTATAGAGTTGCATGGATGTCACACCTCATGCATTTTCACTAAATCATGATTGGCATGCCTAAAATCCTAAAACACACTATCACAGAGCAATTAGAGTAAGAGAATACAAAAGACACAATCCAAAATAATAAGATAAAGAGGATAACAAGACAAAATTAATAGTGTGACTGAAACCTAGAAGATTGACAAATAAATTAAAGAGTCATTCAATGGCTATACCGTACGAGTTGCCTACCTACTCTAGGAAAGATATGAACTTATCTTTACAATCATCAAATCTTGTGGGTTGACATCTCTATCAAAGGCCTTAAACCTCTAGTTTAAGAGTCTATAAAAGAAGCCATCAAAGGTCGAAGAAATTAGTATGGGCAAAAATCGTCCTTACACAAAATAAGACTATATTATCATAACATGGCGATAGATTTAATTTACGCCAACATAACAAAATTTTTTTTTACAAAAGAAGACCAAAAAAAAAAAAGAAAAAAGGGAATACTATTATGGTATGAAACGTGTTATACAGAGAATTTTGTTTCCTTAAATTGCTCCATTTAATTATTAACCTACTATTAATAATTCACACCTTAATTAATGGTTATTAGCTTCTCTCTCCTCAAAAAGAAGATTTCTAAATAAAAATCAAATGCAGAATTTCTTTCATCTGGCTAGGGGTGGATGTTCGATTCTTCGGTTCGGTTTTAGCAAATTTTGGTTCGGTTCTTCGGTTTTTGGTTTTGAAAAAGTGTGCACCATATACCGAACCAAAATATTTCGGTTCAGTTCGATTTTTTCAAGTTCGGTTCGGTTTTATTCGGTGTTTTTAAAATAATTTTTCGGTGCACACTAATGAAAAATAAAATGAGGACAAAATCAAAATATAAAACACTTAAAAATTTAAAATCATGTCAAATGATGATATGCTTCCATGGAACACTAATTGTTCTAAAAAACTATATTTATTTTTGTCAAGAACTTGCGTCTCCAACAATTGCTTGAGGAAAACATGCACGAAAATATCCTTTACATGACATAAATCGTCACAAATATGGTTGAATTTCTCTTGGAAAATAATTTTAAGGTAATTATATAAATTATAAATTTGTTACTACTTTGACTTGTTTCATTAATGATTTAATTACTAATTGATTTATATATATATATAATTTAATTTTTCTGGTTTAATATATATATATATATATAATTTTTTTTTAAAAAAATTATATAAAAGTTCGGTTCTTCGGTGCACCGAAGTTTTGAGACCCGTACACCGAACACCGAACCGAAGAACCAAACTTTTGAAAAAATAACACTGAAATCGAACCGAAGAACCGAATTAGTTTGGTTAGGTTCGATTTTTTGATTTTCCGGTATTTATGCCCACCCCTACATCTGGCAATTAATTTCAGTGCAAATCAGATGTGAAAACCATGCAGCTAGTTACTGAAACATTGAGGAAATATAAAAAAGTGTCGGGACAGAAAGTGAATAAAGATAAGAGTGTTATTTATCTTCATCACAGTGTGACAGAAGGGGAAGATATTGTGCCAGAGGTTGCAATGGGGATATTGAGGAAAGATTTTCCTTTTTACATATTTGGGATGCCCTATATATTATAAAAGAAAACAAAAGTTGTTCTATCAACAACTTATTCAGAGTATAGGCTCCAAGTTACCGGCCTGGAAAGGGAAATTATTGTCCTTTGGGGGAAGAGTGATTTTGATTAAACATGTCCTTCAGAGTGTTCCAATACACTGCCTGTTAGTTCCAAACCCTCCTATTGGAGTAATTAATCATATTCAGAAAATGATGGCACAATTTTTTTTGGAGTAATTGCATTGGTGGAAGGGGAAAACATTGGACGAGATGGAGTAATTTATGTCTCCCAAAAATGGAAGGAGGGATTGGTTTCAGGCTAATGTATGATGTGTCTGTGGCTCTGTTTTGTAAATTATGGTAGAATTTCAGGACTAAAGAATCAATTTGGAGCAGTTACATGCGAAATAAATACTGCAAAAAGAGCAATTTTAATGCGGTTATATGAAAACAAGGTTATGGGGGCTCCAAGTATGGAAAAAGATGTTACAAGCACTGAACTTGATTGAACATTAGATATTATGGCGTTTGGAAAAGGGCAATGCACTTGTTTGGCATGATAATTGGATGGGCCTTGGTGATTTATACAACTACACAGGAGAGGATGCTATGGGACTAGAGGATTGGTCGAGGGTAGAAGTTCTAATGAATCGAGAAGAATGGAATGGGCAACTGATACAGGAAATCTTTCCACAAGAGGTGGTTTCTATTATTATAAATAATATAAAACCTCCAAGAATAACTCATGAGTAGAATAAATCATGCTGGATGTTAGAGACCAATGGATCCTTTTCTGTAAGATCTGTCTGGTAGTACATCAGACATAGGGAGGAGAAAAATCAAATCTATAAATGGATTTGGATAAAAGAAGTTCCATTTAAGATGACTTTTCTGATGTGGAGACTTTGAAAATATAAAATCACTGTGGATGATAATTTGAGGAGAAATTGGGGAACGCAAGGGCCTTCTAAGTGTTGGTGTTGTAAGGAATCTGATCAAGAAATGCTCACTCATGTGTTTCTAAAATTTTTTGTTGCTAACAGGACATGGTCCTACTTTTGCTCTTTTGCAGGTCTGAATATGACTAGTCATTCTTTGCAAGAAGTAATCATGATGCGGTGGAGGGCAGACATCAAGAAAGATGTGAGACCATATTTTTGAGTTATTCCTAGCTTTATTATATGGGAGTTATGGAGAAGAAGGAACAGAAAGAAACATGAAGGAAAGACCACTACATTGGCAAGGATTATCTATAATGTTACTAGGAACCTAAGCATGTTGATACAGGCGAGAAGATCTCAGTCCACTTGTACAGATAAATGGTCAGGAATTCTACAACAATTGATGGAGTACAGTCTTAGGCTAAAAGTGACAAAGGTAACCTGGGAATTTCCTCTAGCCAGGTGGATTAAATACAATACTGATGGAGCCTCTAGGGGTAATCCTGGAGTAAGTGCGTATGCATTCTGCTTGAGAGATGAAAAAGGGGGATATTATGCATTCGAAATTGCTTATGTGTAAAATTTTAGAGGGAATATGAAAAATACCATGGGCAGTAGCAGATATGGTGCAAGAAATTAACGATTGCATGCAAACAAGGAGTCATGTTTTTCAGCATATTTTAAGGGAAGATAATAAATTAGCTGATTATCTGGCAAATAGAGCTATAGAAAAGGGAGGCATCACAAATAACAGTTTTGAAAACATGGATAGTGAAGCCAGATAGATTATAAATAGTGATAAGTACCAGAGTCTGCATTTAAGAGTATCTCTTAAAAGGGAATAAGAGATAGGGGAGATGATAACAATGTTATTTACAAAGATAACAAGGAAATGATATCTAGCCCTATGCACATCAACGAACAAAAGGTCTCAGCAAAATTGAGGATCAGAGAGAGGAGTTGGTACACCTGGAAGAAATTTGACACTTGTTGGAAGTAGTGGTTTGCTACGACATCACCTGTGAAGAATAGGATTAGATCTCGAAGTCAACAAGGCTATAGCAAGGAAGGAAGGAAGTTTAGTAAATCTCACCAAGTGAAGAATCTCAGGCGGATGTTGTGATCCAGCAATAAAGGATGATTCACTCTTCGACACCTGAGTGAAAGGACGATGGATAGTAAGCACTAGAAGACAATGAAAAAGGAACATAAATAATGCTACTAACTTTTGGCAACAGAGAAATGATCAGAGAAAGAGACATGAAGAAGTAAGATCTTTGCAAACCCAAAGAAGAACAAATAGGAAAGTAAGATTGTCCCATGGCGGTCACATGTTAGAAGAGCAAGCAGATCTGTAAATAGGGAGGAATTAGGAAATCTTACAAGCTAAATATGTTTATTTAAAGTAGATGTATTGAACTAGTCCCTATGGATCAGGCCGGATAGTTTGTTATTTATTTAGGATTGGATTCAAAAGTGTGTATTTATTTTCTTTTGAATAAATAAAAGCCTAGTTTTACTTTTTTAAAAAGAATGACAAATATGAACAACGTATCTATTTTGATTTATCGTAAAGAAAGTTAGGATGGAACAAGTATGAATGATAATATAGGGTTGATTTTTGATTCAATTGTTTGATTATTTATTGCAATTCAAATTATTTTTGAAGAAATATTTGATCAGTAATTTGTTGGTTATTTGTATATGACAATCGACTATGGATAATCTTTCGTTGGTTATTTGTTGAAATTGTAAACACAAATTTCATAGAGATTTGAAGTATTAAAGATTTTGTTGTGGTATGTTGACGTAAATTTTTTTTTGGTTTACAAAAGTTGGTATTTTTAAGGTTACATTATTGATATATATTCATTGTTTACATTGTTGTTTGATTATGGTATCTAGTATTTGTATTTTTGTTTGATTTTAATATGATGTATTTGTAATGATCCTGAAGGTCATTATTGATATTTTTGATAAAATTATCATTTTTCCTCTTTCGATAACTGTCCTGAGCTCTTGTTGACTAGTTTAGACAAAAAAAATTTAATTTTGAAAAAAGTAAAGTTTTTAGCAACTGGGACAATCTAAGCCAAAAAGAGGACTATGTTAAGCAGAAACAACCAAGAGTGATTCCTACTTGGCTTCCTAAAATAATAAAAGATCAGGCTCATCAGAAGACAAAGGCTAGTGACTCAAGTCCACCCCAACAAAGTGATACGAATACCAAATCAAAAGAGACACAACATGAAGAAAAGGTTCTTACACCAGTGATGGATAGAAGAAAATAGGCAGAAAAGAGAAATACTAATTTACGAAGTAGCAGTACCATGAAAAGTTATGCACAAGCCACTTCTTTGACTATAAAAATGATTTTGCAATTCTTCAACCTATAAATGTTATGGTAACAATCTTAAGACTTCCAGATGAAGGAGGTGGCACCTCCTATTAATGGATAGATGTCTTGGATAGTATGGAATATAAGGGGAACAAATAAAAGGTGCAAGCAAAAGGAGTTAGATAGATATATAAAAGAAAATCACATAAAGTTAGAAGGATTGGTAGAAACTAGAGTTAAGTTGAATAAGGCTGATGTTATAGCTCAAAGAATAACATCTGACTGGAAGCTGGTACACAACTATATCAAGGCTATGAATAGGATAATCTGGTTATTATGGGATGAAAATATCTATCAAGTGAAGAAACTTGTCCAAGGTGTTCAATTCATACATTGTGAAGTAACTAGCAAAGACAAGAAGATTGATTGTTGTATGACAGTGGTGTATGGGTACAATACAATATAATTGAAGAAAACTCTATGGGATGAGTTTAGAATATTGGCAACTCAATGCAATAAAACTTAAATTATATAGGGATATTTCAATGTTCTCCTGCAAAATCAAGATAAGTTAAATAGTGCAACAGTAATATATATTGAAATCAAGGACTTTGCTAGTTGTATTTATGATCTGTCATTGAAGAAGATGTTACAGAAGGGAGAATATTATACATGGTCCAATAGGCAATTTGGATCAAACAAAATTTGCAGCAGGTTGGACAGGATTTTGGAAAATGATGAGTGGATGTTATAATATGGACATTTGGTTATGGAGTACAGATTGTGATACATTTTAGATCACTCACCCATGATTATGGATTTGACAATGCGCATTATCAACATCAAAGCTCCTTTAAAGTTCTATAATGTATGAACACAACATAGGTCTTTCCTTCTAATAATGCGGAGAAGTTGGATCTCTAGGTGCTAAGGATGCAAGTTCAAAAATATTTGGACCAAGATGAAAGAGTTGAAGTCTCAACCAAGTCAGCTAAACAAGACATATTATAAAGGAACAATAGAGAGGAGACAACAATTCAAAAATATGTTACACAACGAGTAGCAACAATTCTTTACTCAATATAATAAAGATATAACAAAGGTAGAGAAGGATTGTGCTAATTTAGCTAAAAAGAAATGGAGCAACATTGAGGAGAACATACAATAACAAAAGTTCAGAGCCATCTGGATTAAATTGAAAGATTCAAATATAAAATACTTTTCAGCAGTGATAAAGGAAAGAAGACACAGAAAATAAATTATAGAGCTTACAACAACAGATGAAGAAAAAATGATAGAAGAAACTGCAATTCAAAAAGAGATCATCTCTTTTTACAAATCCTTAATGTGAACTGCAGCACCAAGTGCCAAAGTTGTCAATAAAAGAATCATGAAGCAAGGACCAACACTGACTCACTCCCAAAAGGTAATGCTTTGTTCAGAGATTACAGAGAAAGAAATAGATAAAGGATTGACCTCAATTAGTGATGACAAGGCTCCAGGAGTTGATAGTTATAATGCGATGTTCTTCAAAAAAATCTGGCTAGTGATAAAACAAGATATATATGCAGCAATAAAGGAATTCTTTCTTACCGGGAAGCTATACAAAGCCATGAATTGTACAGTAGTCATATTGTTGCCCAAAGTTCCTAATCCAACTTCCATTAAAGAATACAGATCAATAGCATGTTGCACAGTTCTCTACAAGCTTATAGCCAAAGTTCTGGCTAACAGAATTCACCAGGTAATAGCTTTTATGATCTCAGAAACTCAAGTTGGATTCATACAAGGAAGGAAAGTGATTGATAATATTATACTAGCATATGAATTAGTCAAAGCTTACAACAAGAAAAATATCTCACCTAGGTGCATGATAATGGTAGATATTTAAAAGGCACATGACGTTGTTGATTGGTATTAATTAGAATAAGTATTGGCAGCTCTGTGTTTCGCTAACAAGTTCATTAGTTAGGTGATGAAATGTGTTATCACTGCTTCCTACTCATTTGTGAAAAATGGAGAGTTAATTGAACCTTTTGAGGCAGCTCGAGGATTACGATAAAGGAACTCAATGTCTCTCTTCCTGCTTGTTATAGTTGTAGAGTACTTGAGTAGAAATCTGCATGATTTAGCCAACCACAAATATTTCAAATACCATCATATGTGCAGTAAACTTAAGATCACACATTTAAGCTTTGCAGATCACCTACTCATGTTTGCAAGAGGAGATCTAGTATCAATCAATCTATTGCATAACAAGTTTAAGGAATTCACAGCAACCTCAGGACTGCAAGTAAATTTATCAAAAAGTGCTCTGTATTTTGGGAGAGTATCAGATGCAATAAGGTCATAAATTTAACAAATGCTGGGATATAGCCTTGGCACTCTATTATTCAGATACCTAAGAATCCCTCTGTCCACCAAGAAACTCAGTGTGATCCAATGGCAACCAGTGATAAAAAAATAGTAGTAAAAACCTCCTAGACAACAAAAAAATTATTTTATGTAGGGGGAATTCAACTTGTCAGGTCAGTAGTTTTTTTAATCCAAACTTACTAGACTCAAATATTTATAATACATGCAAAGGTAATGAAAACAATACAAACATTTTGTCAAAGTTACATATGGTCAGGTGTTAATAATATAACAAAGAAGGCTCTTGTATCATGGGAAAAAATATGCACTTCAAAGGTGGTTGGAGGACTGAATCTAAAGCTATGGAACGAGACAGCAATTCTTAAATTATGTTGGGATATCAAGCAGAAGAAGGACAAACTATGGATTAAATGAATCCAAAGTTATTACAACAAAGATCACAACATGACAACTCTCAAGGTTCCCAAGCAAGCATGTTGGATGATTAAGAAGAGTTTTGGAGCAAAAACCCATCTGCATATTCTACAACAATATAACAGCATCAAAGGAAGCAAAATCAGGCAAGCCTGTCATCTTCTACTAGGAAAACACCTAAAGGTTGAATGGAGAAACCTGATATATCAAAATCCAGCAAGGTCAAAAGCAATTTTTATACTCTAGATGTAAATTTAAAACAGGTTTCTTACGACTGATAGACTACTGAAATGGAGACTGCAAATAGATTCAAAGAGTGTCATGTGCAAACAAACTAATGAAACAAGAGATCATTTATTCTATGAGTGTTGGTATGCACAAGCATGTGCATTATGGAGAATATTACTAAGATGGTTAAATATCAATCAACTGATGTCGACAGATTAGAATATAAGGCAGCAATGGATCATCAAGGAAACCAAAGGAAAGAGAAGCTAAGATCAAATGATACAATTAGTGTACACTGAATTTGTGTATGCAATCCGGAAGGAAAGAAATACTCGAATCTTCAAAAAGATAAAGAATACAATGGAGGACATTGCCCAAAAAATAGTTTGTGTTTGTTGTGTATGAGTTATTGATCCAGTCAGGCTACTTTTGGATAGTTATAACTTTTAAATCTTTGTTTTCTAGTCTATTTTGAGATAACCAGTGGTTTACTGGCTTAGATTTGTAATTCCATACTTTGGAGATTAATAAAATCTAATTATCAAAAAAAAATAAAGTTTTTTGCTAAAGATTTGAGTTTTAAAAATTTAAGTTGCTTAATTTTGAATTTTGGAGTCATTTGGAGAATTGAGTCTCAGAACGAAATTTTGTCGATTCCATCATTTTCAAATATGAAAATTGGTCTAAGAGAGTTGTCAGAATCAAATTTGGAGTCCTTATGTGAATTCGAGGTCCGAAGATAGAAATTGAGTTAAAGTTTGACTTGAGTTTGAGTTTGGATGCTCGAATCAGGTTTTTGATGACTCCATTGGTCCTAGGAGATATAATTAGCTTTGATATAATTTTTAAGTGTTTCAATAGTGTTTTGGTATTTCTACTGTCTTAAGTTGATTTAGTTTTGACGTATCAAATTTTGGGTCAAGAAGATCTCAAATTCATTTTTTGATGATTCCATTGAGTCTAAACATCAAATTTAGTAGGGTAACATATATGATTTATGTGTACGGGATTTCAAACTAATTCTAAAGGTTCATTGTGTGAATTTTTGTGTTATGTGTATTGCTGATATCTAGTGTTATTTTTGTGCTTCACATTTACTTTTGTCACGATCCAAAATGGGTATAATGGCACCTGCCTAACCCACCAAGGCAAGTCAACCTAAACCTATTCAATCAATGCATAATACTAAAAGTGGAAGAAATAAAGTTTAATAAATAGGTCAAGCACTAGATAATCAAGTCTATAAATTATCTTAAGACCGATGTCACATGTACAAGCCTCTAATATAAAGAGTACAGAAGAAATGAAAATACAAGTTTGATGTCTCAGTTCTCAAATAGAATATAAATAGGATAAAAGACTTTGAGAGTCTGCCAAAATAGACAAGTTGTTACCTCTCAAACGTCCAGAAGCTCGATCCATCAAATAAGGATGATGACTCAAGTAGAACCGGGCTCACAACCTACATAATAGTGTAGAATCAAGGGTGAGTATCAAACAACAGACACTCAGTAAGAGGATCTAAACACAAGTAAAAAATACAAAACATAATACTTTTTTCACACCAATCACATACCGTTGAACTATACACCTGCACTTATTAAAGTCCCAACACAATAACAACAACAATATGTATACATGAACTACACCACCATTACTCTCAATAGTTGCCACAGGATATAGATTAGATATATAATAGTGTCTCAATATATATAGCTCGGTTATACAACAAATATGTCAAGGAGGTTTCAAATACTAAATAAATACAGTCCAGGCAAAATCATCTCATAATTCAATCTCAATAATTGAAACAAGTTTCAAGTACAAGGTATAATGATATGAAATGACATGGAATGATATGAAATAAATGAATCAATGCAATATCAAGTAATTATGATGCATGTTTGTCCTACGATGCACATCTGCTAATATTGTCAATTCGAAACCAATAGGGTACATATCTGTCCATGTACCTGCCCGGCTAATGAGGCCCATTTTTGGTATATCAATGTCTCATATCAGTGTAACATGCCATGGTCGTGTGGATCATTTCCTATTTCTTTTTAGTCTTTCATGCCACGGCCGTGTGGCCCGTTCTCTATTTCTTTTCAATATTTCATGTCACGATTGTGTGGCCTGTTCCCTATTTTTTTAATATTTCATCCGTGGAACTCAGTCAAGAACATATTCAAGGAGTGCATGCAAGAGTCCACTTTACAACATATACATCAATTCAAGTCAAATATCACAATATACAAGGCATAATAATGGATTTGTTCGAAGCTTATAGTCCATTCTCTAACCCACAAGTGGAACTCAACAACAATGTCTTCAAT
The DNA here is from genome assembly GCA_038996855.1 of Solanum aculeatissimum. NCBI lineage: Eukaryota > Viridiplantae > Streptophyta > Magnoliopsida > Solanales > Solanaceae > Solanum > Solanum aculeatissimum. The sequence continues at coordinate 68,067 of JBCEWC010000204.1, forward strand.
GTCTACTATGATAAAACATAATAGGATTCACAATCCACATTCTAATGTCACAAGAGATTCTCAATATCAAAACACAAGTCAATAAGTATCAATCTCAATCCTTCACTTTCACATCATAAAGAATTTTCACAATTCAATAAAATTCTCACAATTTATCAAGTTCAACTTAATCAATAACAATTAACCAATCATTATAAACCACAAGCAAAGAAAATATAGTGTTCAAGTAAGGTTAACAAGGTTTAAGAATTCACTTGCCTCAAACAATAGTTAAATCAAGCAAATATCATAGTTTTTCCTCTGGAATTCGCACCCGAAATATCACAATCTAGTCAAATATGCATTCACAATAATACGAAGTCAATGACAATAAAATCAAGCAATTTTGGTGAAAAGGACAAAATGATTCAAAAATCTCATATCAAAAAAGATTCCCAAAATTTGAAAATTATTACATATGAATATTCCCCAAGTAATGAGAAATTCAATGGCGAAAACCATTTTGAAAATGGAGTTAAAATAAACTCATAATCGTCATTTTTCAATCAAAAATTAATATTCGAAAAACCTCCAATTTCTTCAATTAAAAATCCTCAATTTCATATTAAAATCATAAATTAATTAAAGGGAATTGAAGAATTAAATTAAAAACACGTTATCTAATGGTCTTGAATTGAAAATCCTTGAAGAATCTCTTTAGAATAGAGTTTGGAATATTAAAAATGGTAGAAAATGAGAAAACTCATCACTTTAAAATATTAAAACTGTTTCTGGAAATTAACACTTTGTGAATGCGGAGGTCTGACTTCCATAAGCGCCACGAACGCGGATGGTGGCTCTGCGAACACGGAAGTCACAGGGGCTAGACCTCCGTGAACGCGGACCCAAATTTCGCAAATGTGGAGTTCAAGCTAGGTTGCACCAAATTTAGCAAAATTAGCTATTTTCAAAACTCGGAACGAACCCTCGGGGTTCGTTTGGGATTCGATACACACAAGTCAAACATGTAACTCTATCAAAAAAATATTTCAAACTCAATGGAATTATCATAATTCAATTTTGAGGTCTCCTTTACTGGAACCCGATAAAGCTCATAAAAACTAATCAATAACTCAAATATCTAAAATAACCTCGGAAACTCTCTAGGAGCCGCTTGGTAGGATCTATTAATCAAAATAATCCCTGAATTAAAATTTAGTCCACACAATACAATGTTTGGTTGCATAATTCAACTCAAATACATCTAATACATGGATAACTTAATACACCACATGTGGTCTTATCTAATACCTAGTATATCTAGGGATTACTAATTCCAGGTTTAATAATACTTGGATAAAGCAACAAAATGACTAAATTGCCCCTTAATTTCTTTATACAAGACTTTATAAATGATAAGAAAATTTGGCGCCTCTCTTTTTCTTTAGCGGACTTTTCACTTCTTTAGCAGTAGAGAAGGTGTAGCCGTATAAGGTTGATTACTGAAAACATCTTCACTATTAGCCTCTAACTATTTTCTTTTCTAACAAGCTTTGAACCTTTATCTTTTCTTCTTTTCTTTCATTATTGTACCCAAATAGTTCTACTAGGTGTGTTGAAATGTGCTTGAAAATTAA
>JBCEWC010000205.1:0-69515 GCA_038996855.1 Solanum aculeatissimum
CTTAGAGCTTATGTGCTACATGCTTTAGCTTCCGCGTTTCTGAACCGATGATGAGTGTAATGGTGCTATGATGGCTTGATCGAGGGTCTTCGAGTCCTCTTTCGCCATGTCACATCTAGGCCCCATATCCGGGTCGTGACATTTGACATATAAATAAGCCTAAGATCAGTTCTCTCTATTTGATGTTGGGGTATCTATTATATCTGAGAGAGGTAGTAGTTATGGTTGTGTGGGTTGGATTATGATTATGGGATACTTAGGTTGTGAGTGACATTGCCTATGTTCACTCTGGGCACGACATGACTGTAGGGTTTTGGATATGGACAAACTGATTGAATAAGTAACTATTTTTATATCTTAAGTCCTAGATGTCTCTCCCCATCATTATTTGAGCTCTGATGGCCATGTCCGAGTATCTGAGTCCACAAGTTACGCGCCCCATGGTGTGAGTTTTGATGGCCACAACCAAAGATGCCAGGTGGCAGATGCCGATTCCTAGGTCCCATCACCTATTAATTCTTTTAGGTCGAGGACGTCGCTGACTCTATTTTGGAGCTAAGCCTTGTTGATTGATATTTTAGGTTAAGGACCCCACTGATTCCACTTTGGGGGTGAGGCCCTATGATTGACAATCTGAGATAAGACACACTTGTTATATGAAGGGGATTTTTTCTCGCGCGGGGATATGTCCCACCATTATGCATATAAATTTTGGATTGGGTGCAACGTACTGGTACAAGGTCGAGGATAAGGTTGATATATGATTATTGGGGTAAGGCCCCGTGATTGATTACCCGTGGATCTACATATCTATTTACACCCTAATTGTGCGTGGGTGTAACCTCTGAGCTTATGGGGCTCAGGGGTTGTTCAGACTTAGACACTAGGGCCTTACACCCACGTACAACCGACCTGTGATCATGTGATATTGGGTGTTGGGTTCTATTGTGATTCAGTTGATCAGATTGTGCGCGAGTGTACGTTTTGAGCTTATGAGGGCTCAATTGGCGTACAAACATAGATATTAGGGTCTTGCACCCGTGTACAGTGCTATGTCCCAGCGGGGACAGTGTGGTATGGGCCTACACAGTCTTTTCAATCGGTACCATTATTCATCACTTGGGTTTGTTCAGGTTATTATTGTTCATCATTTGGTTGGCTCTGTTATTGTTTGAGGGTTTTGAAATATGTAGTTTCCTTGATTTGAGTTTCGATTTGGGCTAGACCTGTTGTAGTTCTTTATATTTGACTCTTTTGGATATATTGTATTTCACTTGGTTGGCCGATGATGCCTACTGGATGCTTTATTCTTATACTCACTCTTACTCCTACATCTTCCCATAGTGCAGGTCCAAGTTCTAGTTGGGGGCACTGATTTGGGGGATTCGGGAGCGCTCACGAGACTTTTGGGTGAGCACCAGTAGCTCTAGCTTTGCCGTAGTCTCCTTTCTCTTGATGGTCGTGTTTTACTTCCAGACATTGCTCTTATACAATAGGATTATGTATTTGTAGGTGCACTCCTGGTTTTGTATATTTTATAGTTATTGATATATGTATATGATATGTCCTTGTGTCCATTGTAGCTCTATACAGTTTACTTTTAGGTTTTGGGTAGGTTTTGGTGACTTGTATTATTGTATTGATTTTGGTTATGACTAGAGATATAGGATAGGTACCCTAAGGTTGTGTAATTGGCTTGCCTGAAGGTCCAATTATGCATGTCCTTTTAATCTTTCAATCTAAGCATGGGTAGTATAAATTATGTTTTGAATTGTGGATTCTTTATGATTTAAGAATGAATCTATCTTATTATGATGTTTTACATGTAAATCTCTATTGCCCATGTTATTCAATCATCATTCACGGCATTGGCATTGCACATTGATTTTATGAAATTATGATATGGGTTAAGTCCAAATTATGTTTATGACTATGTTTCTCAAGTAAAGTATGGGTTATGATAAGAATGTGATCATAAAATGTCGATGATATGGCTCTTTGAGCAATAATGGGTGTTTTATACCAAATATGTATGCTTGAAAGAGCATAGAATTGAGGTTGGAGGCAGGGAGGGCTATCCCCAAGGGTCCTTACTCCTTTCTCATATATATGTACTTAATAGAGCTATTCCTAAGCATGGAAGTATGACATGAAGTTTGATTTGGCATTTTAGCCCAAGTATGCACAAGTATGATTTGGCTCCTAGCCCAATGATGCATGGTTATGTTTTCAAGTACGTATCCTCTATTCAAAGGAACTTATATATATATATATATATATATATATATATGTGTGTGTGTGTGTGTGTATGTATGTATTCTTGTGGGATGAAGATTTAACCCCTAGGGATTGGAGGCGAGAAGGACTATCCGCAAGGATCCTTACTCCTTTTTGTCAAACTATGTGCCAAATATAGGTTCATGTTTATGCCCCTTTTTGGGATGATTATGTATGGATCTACTTTCGGCAAGTAGGTCACCTCTTTATCCGTTGTAGGAAAGAGGACGAAGTTCTAAGTTATAGCTCACTTGGTCTTATGTCAGTTAAGGTCCCATCCCAATTATGTTATATGACTAAGTATTCATGCATTATGGATTAACGCATATTATTATGATATCCTTTCTTATATACTTCTTCCTATATATGTGCTCTTGTCATCTAACATTGATTTACAGGTTATTCATGTTCATATGCATTGCATGCCCACATACATAGTACATTTAAACATACTAACACATACTCTTTTGCCTACATGATCTAATCATGTAGGGATCGAAGACTATCATCTTCCACCTATTGACGGCTAGCGTGATTGACACAGAGTTTCTTGTGGTGAGTCCTATAATCCAAGGATGAGCCAACTTTTATCTACCTATTATGATTATGATGTTTATTTCTTTACTTTGAGGGTGAGCTCAGAACATGTCTTGGACCGCGACTTATTCTAGACTAAAGACATTGTTGGACATCTTGTAGTCTGTCGTATGGATTATGCTATGTGTATCTTTGAGATGTTATGGTTATGTATTATGTATGAATTATACGATTATGTGTTATGAGATGATATGAAAAGCCCTAAGTCCCATGATATCCCCATAGCTTGAGTCCTCCTTACCCGTCCCTAGTTTTATGTGCTATGTGAATCCACGAAATTCTCTATCCTTATGATATCCCTATAGTGTGAGTCATACTTACCCATCCCCTAGAACTATGTGTTTTAAATGTATATTTGTGCGCTTCTGAATTGATGATGTGCGAATGTATGTTGTGAGGCTTGTTTAGGGACTCTCGGGTTCCCATTGGTTGTGTCACTCCTAGGCCTACTCCCGGGTCATGACAAATATAGTATCAGAGCACTAGGTTTATAAATGATTCTCAGAGTCCAACATGTCACATTGATTAGAGTTTTATTTATGGATGTAAAGTGCACCATACTTATGAGTGGGAAACTATAGTGACATTTTTAGGAATTGTTCCACTTCTTTATTTCTTATGTTGTGCTATGGATCGTGTATTTAGATTTCTTGACACTGATATTGCCATTCGTAGTATTTCAGAAGATGCCTCCACGAAGAGCTCCTTTACCTAGGTAGGCCCTGGTTAATGAGGACCCAATCCCTCAAAAACCTATGAGGGAGCTAGTTACTCATGATGAGTTCAGGACTGTTGTTTCCCTGCTTGCTCAACTGGTGACCAATCAAGTTTGGCAGGCCAATCCTCCTCCTCAAGTCCAGATTTTGGCTGCTAGAGTGAGAGATTTTACCCGGTTGAATCCTCTGGAGTTCTATGGTTCAAAAGCTAAAGAAGATGCACAAGAATTTATTGATGAACTCATTAAAGTTTTAACTGTTATGAGAGTGACTTCTGAGGACAAAGTTGAGCTAGTTGTTTATCTGTTGAAGGATGTGGCTCAGGTGTGGTATAGTCAGTGGTTAATGAAGAGGGTTGTTGATGGTCAAGTTGGTTGAAAAGAGTTCAAATTTGCTCTTTTGGACTGTTTCTTTCCTCTTGAACTTAGGGAGGCCAAGATGATAGAGTTTATCAATCTCAAACAAGGTGGCATGACTGTGAGGGACTATTCCCTCAAGTTCACTAAGATCTCAAAGTATGCTCCTATGCTAGTGGATGACCCTCGTGCAAGAATGCACAAGTTTATTTCTGGGATCTCTGATTTAGTTGTGAAAGAGTGTCGTACGACTATGATTATTTGGGATATGGACATCTCTAGGCTCATGACTTATGCTGGAAAGATTGAAGGGGAGAAGCTCAAGAAAAAGAAGGTGGTTAATGCTAAGAGGGCCTATTATGATAGTGGGTTCTCCAATTCTAGGAGTGGTGGAGGATATAGTCGCTTCCAATAGGGTCAAGGTTTGAATGCTAGAGTTACCAATGACAGAATACCCCTTTCTAAGGCACAGGTTGGAGGTGTACTAGGTCTTCCCAAATATGACAAGTGTGGAAAGAACCATCCCGGGAGGTATTTGTGGGGTTCAGGTGCTTGTTTTGGGTATGATGAAATGGATCACAAGTTGTTTGAATGTCCCAAAGATCTGAAGAAAGATCAAATGACCCATAGTGGTCAGGGCCAACCCAAAGGTCAACAAGGTATTGTCCCAAGGAATAACAGGTCCTATGTTTTGCATTTTTGCCAGGAAGTTAAGGAGACTCCAGATGTAGTGACTGGTATGTTAAAAGTCTTTGATTTTGATGTCTATGTTTTGCTTGATCCATGTGCAAATCTATCTTTTGTGACTCCTCTATTGGCTGTTAAGTTTGGTTTGAGTCCTGCAATGTTGAGAGATCCCTACTCAGTTTATACTTCAGTGGGTGAATCTATTATCGCTCGAAGGGTCTATCGGGGTTGTCCTGTCTCAATCTAGCATAAGGTCCTTCCTTGTGATCTTGTAGAGCTTGAGATGTTTGATTTTGATATTATTCTGGGAATGGATTAGTTACATGTTTCGTATGCCTTTATTGATTGTAGAACCCAAAGGTTAAGTTTCAATTTCCTAATGAGCGTATTTTTGAATGAAAGAGTAGTAACTCTATTTTTAAAGGTTGGTTTATTTCCTATCTCAAGGCCTAAAGAATGATTTCTAAGGGGTGTATCTATCATCGTGTGAGGGTTAGAGATGTGGAATCTGAGTCACCTACTCTTAAGTCGGTTCTGGTGGTTAATGAGTTTCTTGATGTTTTTCCTAAAGACTAGCCTGGTATTCCTCCTGATAGGAAAGTGATTTTTGACATAGATCTCCTTCCAGATACTCAGCATATTTCCATTCCTCCTTATTGTATGGCCCCGGCTGAATTGAAAGAGTTGAAGGACCAGTTGAAGGATCTTTTAGAGAAGGATTTATCAGGCCAAGTAAACTTTTTGGGGTGCTCCTGTATTATTTGTAAGGAAGAAGGATGGGTCACTTCAGATGTGTATCGACTACCGGCAGATAAATAAAGTGAATATTAAGAATAAATATTCATTGCCAAGGATCGATGATTTGTTTGACTAATTGCAAGGAGCTATTCATTTCTCAAAGATTGATCTCTGCACTAGTTACCATCAGTTAACGGTTCGAGAGTGTGATACTCTCAAAATCGCTTTCTGGAATAGGTATGGGCATTTTGAATTTATGGTGATGTCATTTGGTTTGACTAATGCTCCGATTGTGTTTATAGACCTTATGAATTGGGTGTTCAAGCCTTTTCTTGATAGCTTTGTGGTTGTCTTCATTGATGATATTCTAATTTATTCTCGAAGTGAGCGAGAACATATGGATTATTTGAGGTTGGTTCTTCAGACTTTGAGAGAGAAGTAATTGTTTGTCAAGTTCAGTAAATGTGAGTTCTGGTTAGGTGAAGTAGCTTTCCTTGGTCATGTGGTATCCGATGATGGTATTAAAGTTGACCCAAAGAAGACCAAGGCCATGAAGAATTGGCTTAGATAGTTGAACCCTTATGATATTCAATATTTTCATGGGTTGGTTGGTTATTATCGAAGGTTTGTTCAGGAATTTTCATCTATTGCGTCTCCGTTGACTAAGTTGAATCAAAAGAAGGCCAAGTTCACATGGTTGGATGAGTTTGAGAGGAGTTTACAGACTTTGAAAGAATTGACTTACATCAACTCCTGTTTTGACTCTACTAGATGGCTTAGATGGGTTTGTGATATATTGTGATGCTTCTCGAATTGTGATGGGTTGTGTGCTCATGCAACATGGTAAGGTGATCGCTTATGCATCGAGACAATTGAAGGTGCATGAACAAAATTACCCGACCCATGATCTTGAATTAGCAGTTGTGGTATTTGCTTTAAAATTTTAGAGACATTATTTGTATGTAGTTCATGTTGATGTTTTCACCGATCATAAGAGTTTGCAATATGTGTTCACCCAAAGAGATCTTAATTTGAGGCAAAGAAGGTGGTTGAAGCTACTTAAAGACAACGACATGAGTGCTTTATATCATCCCGGCAATGCTAATGTTATGGTCGATGCTCTCAGTAGGCTTTCTATGGGAAGTGTAGCCCATATTGATAAAGAGAAGAAAGAGTTAGTCAAAGATATTTATTGTTTGACTAGGTTGGGTGTTAGATTGCTGACTCCAATGATAGTAGCATTTATGTTCAGAATGAGGTTGAGTCTTTTGTGATCATTGGACATTGATGTCAAGGCAAAGAAAGATTTAGATCCCTCTTTGGTTGAGTTGAAGAAGTTGATTTCCAAAAAGGAGATAAAAGTTTTCTTCCAAGGGGGAGATGGCGTGTTTCGGTATCATGATCGGTTATGTGTTCCTGATATTGATGGCCTTACAAAGGTGATCATAAGTGAAGCGAATAATTCTTATTATTTTATACATCCAAGATCCACCAAAATGTATAGGGATTTGAGGGAAGTGTATTGGTGGGCATGGTATAAAGAATGACATAGCCAAGTTTGTGTCCGAGTGCCTAATTGTCAACAAGTGAAAGCGGAACATCAAAGGCCCGATGCTTTATCTCAAGATATTGAGATTCCTACTTGGAAGTGGAAAGATGTGAATATGGATTTTGTGGTTGGTTTGCCCCATACCCGAAAGCAATTTGATTCTATTTGGGTTGTTATTGATAGAATGACCAAGTCAACTCATTTCTTACCAGTCAAGACTACTTTCAATATCAAGGATTATGCAAGGTTGTATATCCATGAGTTGGTTAGATTGCATTATGTGCCCATGTTTATCATATCAGATTTTGGTACCCAATTTACTTCTCACTTTTGGAAATTATTTCAAAGAGGGCTTGACACTAAGGTGAAGTTGAGTACCACTTTCCATCCTCAAATCGATGGACAAGCCAAGAGGACAATTCAAACTTTGGAGGACATGTTGAGGGCTTGCGTATTGGAATTTAAAGGAAATTGGGATGACTATCTACTACTTATCAAGTTTTCCTACAATAATAGTTTTCATGCTAGCATTGGTATGGCATCGTTTGAAGCTTTATATGGGAGAAGATATAGATCCCCGGTGGAATGGTTTGAGTTTGGCTTTGATAGGCCCAGATTTGGTAATTGAGGCCATGGAAAAAGTGAAGTTAATTAGATAAAGTTTGAAAATGGTTCAAAGTCATCAAAAGTCTTATACGGATGTAAGGAAGAGGGACCTTGAGTTTCGTGTTGGTGATTGGGTGTATGTGAAGGCTTTACCCATAAAGGGTATAATGTGTTTTGGTAAGAAGAGCAAGTTAAGCCCCCGGTATGTTAGCCCATATGAGATTGTTAAGCGGATTGGTCGTGTGGCTTATAGATTGGATTTGCCTTTAGATATGAGTTCTATCCACTCGGTGTTCAATGTGTCTATGTTGAGTAAGTTGGTTGGTGATCCTAGTTCAAGTATACCTTTGGAAGGTTTTGAGGTTGAGGAGAATTTGACTTATGAAGAAGTACCAGTTGAAATTTTGGATAGACAAGTGAAGCGGCTTCGCAATAAGGATATGACTTCGGTTAAAGTGCTTTGGAGAAATTAACAGATAGAGAGTGCTACATGGGAAATGGAGTTGGACATGATGAGGAAATATCCCTATCTCTTCCAATCTACTCAAGACTAAGGTACTAGGTTCGTTCTATTCTAAATGGTCTTAATTCTTTAACTCTTGAGTTTCATGACATGACATGCATACATGTGCACAAAAAAGATTGAAAAGATGTTTTTGACATGAGTTTTGATGATTTTATGATTTACAAATAATGAGTTATATAATGTGTCTTCATGTTGTATGTTTCTTGATTTAGTCAAACTTTTCAAGCCTTGTTCTAGCCCATTCGAGGATGAATGTTCCCAAGGGGGAGATGATGTAAGGACCCAGACTTTGAAAAAACCTTTTTGATGTGGTGTACACTGAATTTGAACTCATTTTGGGTAGTTAATGATCACCACGAGTCTCCCTTATGTAGCCATGTTGAAGAGAATTGCATTGGTTATATTTTTCTTAAGAACCGTTAGAAGGGTCAATTTTAACTGGTCATATCTCTTAGCATAGGAATAATTGGATGGTCTATGACCTATCAAATTGAAGATCTTTGAGTTAGCTTTTCAACGCATCCAGTTTCACTTGATTTCGAGTTTGGATGGAGAAGTTATGCCCATTTTTGTAAAGCCGCTTGTGTAGGGATTGCACTTAAAATTTTGGCTAAGGCAGGGCACCAAGAGACCCCAAATGGGTTGTGAGCCACTAAATAGTCTGTGTGGAGGTCTCTTCTGACCATCCACGAGGTGTGGTGAAGTGTTTCGTGAAGGTCTCAACCTAAGGAATGGTTCTAAGTATAAGGTTAACATTCCGAAACTTGTATCACTTTGACGGAAGCCCTCATGATCCGTGTGCAGCGGCTCGGGTACCCTTTAGTGGAAGCACTCTTGGTTTGAAGAATTTTTGCTGAAATTTGCTAAGTATTATCTCACGGACGCCTATATAGTTTGTGTGACACCACACAACCCGTGAAGCCTCCCTTTGACCCCTGACAACGTTTTTTAACACTCATTTCATTAATGATTTATTTATAATTTTGGTAATTTACTAAGGTCATTTTAGACTTCCTAAGTCCTCCTAAATATCTTAATTAGCCTATACATCTCTCTTCTCTCATTCAACACTTAGAATATTCAAACACTCTCCTAAAGGCTCCCTTTCAAGTGTAATTTGAAGATTCAACTTGGAATTCAAGGAGGTCTTCTTCTTCAATCATTTTTCTCCCTAAAGCTTCTAGTCATATAAGGTATGTGGTATTGATTCATGGTCCTCTTTCAATCATGAAGACCCCAAAAACTTTTTACTACTTAATTTATGAATTTAAGCTTCAATTGATTTGGGTCTTTAAATTTGTTTATGTTTTGATTAAATTGAAGTATGGACAGTGTTTAATTGTTGATTTTAAAGTGAATTATGCCCAATTATGATGAATTACATTGTTATTATGAAGGTCCAATTATACATGTCCCTTTAAGTATCAATCTAAGCATGGGTAGTATAAATTATATTTTGAATTATGGATTCTTTATGATTTAAGAATGAATCTATCTTATTATGATGTTTTACATGTAAATCTCTATTGTCCATGTTATTCTATCATCATTCCTAATATTTACATTCATGAGCATTGATTTTATAAAACTATGATGCGGGCTAAGTCCCAATTATGTTTATGACTATGTTTCTTAAGTAAAGTATGGATTATGACAAGAATGTGATCATATAATGTCTATGATATGGCTTTTTGAGTAATGATGGGTGTTTTACACCAAATGTGTATGTTTGAAGGAGCATAGAATCGAGGTTAGAGGCAGGGAGGGCTATCCCCTCATATCTATGTACTTAATGGAGCTATTCCTAAGCATGGAAGTATGACATGAAGTTTGATTTGACTTTTTTACCCAAGTATGCACAAGTATGATTTGGCTCCTAGCCCAATGATGCATGGCTATGTTTTCAAGTTCTTATCCTCTTTTCAAAGGCATTTATATATATATATATATATATATATATATATTCTTGTGGGATGAAGACTTAGCACCGAGGGATTGGAGGTAGGGAGGACTATCCCCAAGGGTCCTTACCCCTTTTCGTCAAAATATGTGTCCAACATAGCTTCATGTTTATGTCCCTTTTTGGGATGATTATGTATGGATCTACCTTCGGTAAATAGGTCACCTCTTTATCCATTTTGGGGGAGATGATGGAGTTCCAAGTCATAGCTCACTTGGTCTTATGTCGGTTAAGGTCACATCCCAATTATGTTATATGACTAAGCATTAGTGCATCATGGATTAATGCATATTGTTATGATATCCTTTCTTATATACTTCTTCCTATATATGTGCCCTTGTCATCTAACATTGATTTAAAGGTTATTCATGTTCATGTGCATTGCATGCCCACATATATAGTACATTCAAACGTACTAACGCATATTTTTTTGCCTACATGATCTAACCATGTAGGGACCAGAGACTATCATCTTCCACCTATTGACGGCTAGCTTGATTGGCACAGAGTTGTTTGTGGTAAGTCTTATCATCCAAGGATGAGCCAACTTCTATCTACCTACTATGATTATGATGTTTATTTCTTTACTTTGAGGGTGAGCCCGGGACGTGTCTTGGCCCCCAACCTATTCTAGACTAGAGGCATTGTTGGACATCTTGTAGTCTATCGTACGGATTATACTATGTGTATCTTTGATATGTTATGGTTACGTATTATGTATCAATGATATGATTATGTGTTATGAGATTATATGGAAAGTCTTAAGTCCCATGATATCCCCATAGCTTGAGTCCTCCTTACCTGTTCCTAGTTTTATGTGTTATGTGAATCCATGAAAATCCCTATCCCTATGATATCCCCATAACGTGAGTCATACTTACTCGCCCCATAAAACTATGTGTTTTAAATGTATATTTATGCACTTCTGAATTGATGATGTGCGAATGTATGCTATGAGGCTTGTTTGGGGACTCTCGGATTCCCATTCATCGTGTCACTCCTAGGCCCTACTCCCAGATCGTGACAATTGTCTTCCACTATCCGTCATGTCCCTCACAAAAATCAGGTTGCATCTACACAACCTCTGAACTTTTTGTATGCTCAGATTTTTATGGATCGTGCAACAAATTCCTAAAAGTCAGGCATTTTCTTTGCCCTCTGAGTCTCATCTACGAATGTCATCTCAATATGTGGATCAAACCATGAACTGTTGACAAACTTATAAAGTCCCAAAATTTGTCGTGCACTTTTGAATCTCATCATAGAGCATCTAAATCCTATTTTCGTGCAAAACACACATCAAATCTATTAAAACGCGCATGAGAACATATAAAAATCTCAAGTTTTAAGTATTTAAAGTATCGTAAATCGACGACACATCACCAAGAACATAAGTAGTAACTTTTTTACCCAACTTTATAATCTTGCAATCTATTAGCCTCATAAAGGCTAAACAACCCTAAATTCTTAGATATCCCAGATTTGACTTGTGATGTTTTCACAATTGAAAAGGTGTTAATTTTAGAATTTTATTTTCTATGAGGCACATGATTTAAAATATAATAAGTAGTCAAAATATCTTCACCCCAAAAATTTAGGGGGGCATTAGACTCAATAAGCATAACATTAGTCAATTTAATCAAAATTCTATTTTTTCTTTCCGCTATACCATTAGATGCAAGAGAACAAGAAGAAGTAGTTTCACGTATTATTTTCAATGATCTAACAAAAGAATTAAAATCACTTGACTCATATTCATAACTTCTATAACTTTTTTTTTTTATACTTTTTTACCAAACTGATTTTCAACCCCATGGAGATAAATTTTAAAATTTACAAAAGCATTACTTTTATTTTCATCAAGTAAACATATATAAATTTAGAAAAATTATCAATAAAAGTAATAAAATCTATTTTCTCCACGAATTAAAATTTCTCTAAGTTTACAAATATCCGCATGAACTAATTCTAATAAATCAATTTTTCTTTCAACTTGAAATAAGGCCTTTTAATGATTTTAACTTTACTACAAGCCTCACACTTTTCAAAATTATTTTTAATCACTAAGATTAATCCTAAACTACTTATGATTCGCACATAACGATCACTAATATGACATAAACGAGCATGTCAAAAATTATTAGAAGAAAGCATATAAACGGAAGTAGAAATTCTATTTATTTTAATATTCAGTTTGAACATCCCATCACAAACATACTCTTTTCCCACAAAAATATCCCTTTTCACAATTACATATTGATCAGATTCAATAATCTGTTTGAAATCGTCTTTATTAAGAAGAAAATTAGACATTAATTTTTTTCATACAGAAGGAGTATAGAGTACATCTTACAAAGTTTATACTTTTTTAAAGTTCAAAAATAATTCGACTGCTCCCGTTCCAAGCACTTGAATAGTGTGAGAATCACTAAGTATGATTTTGAACTTTTTAAAAGCAGTGCAATTTTTAAATCAATCTTGTGTCATAACAAACATGATGATTTGCACCAGAATTAGCTCACCATCGATCTCAATGAAATTTATGTTTGTAATCACCGCCATAAAAAACTCTTCAACGACATTTGCCTGAGGTGTACAGTCATATTTTCGAAATTTACAAAATTGAGCAATATCTCCACTTATGCCACAGACAAAACATGATCCATTATCTTGAACTTGTTGACTTTGTGCTTGATTATTTTTTTTAGAGGTCTACCATTATTTTTCTTAAAAATTTTCTTCTTAGAATTTATAAAAGTATTTTTGTGAGAATTAGGAGTAGCATTATTTGAAATAATTAAATTTACCTGTGATATGATGTTGTTCTCTTCTATTTGTAAAAATCCATCTTTGTCCTTTTCGTGCAAATTTCTTTATAAACGTCTTGAGAGAGGTTTACTTTTGTTTGTGGCATATAGTTTTTTGAAATTACTTCTAAGTAGGTGAAAGTTTATCTATTATGCCACAAACAATAAGATTATCTTCAATTTTGACTTTCTCAAACATGAGCTCTTCAATAATTATTATGAAGTCTTGAGTTTGATTTACCACTAATTTATTGTCCACCATTTGAAAACAAAAAAATCTACTAGCTGCATATTTTTCGCTCCAACTTTTTCGGCATCATATTTACTTTGCTATATTTTTTAAATTTTTCTGCACTAGAGTAAGTTCTATAATAATAATCGTAAAAATTATCAGATAGACAATTAAGAAGATAATGCCAACACTTATAGAAATCATCATTGTACTTTTTCACGTTCTCTTGATGAGAAATAAGTTCATCATTATTCATGGAGATGATATGTACTTTATAAAAATTCTTCCTAGTTAACATTTAAGAAACATTGAGAAGACTTAAGTAGGAAGGTATTTTACCCTTCTATCTCTTGAAGTGATTACCATTGAAGCTAAATGGCTTGTTAAGATCTCTCATCTTGACATTCATAGTTTTTTCAATTGTAGCCATGTTGAACCTCCTTAAAATTATTGGTAAAATTATAGACTACTATATTATAATTGAAAAATAAAATGAAGAAAATAAAATCTTTTTAGGCTGAGGCGCAAATATTTTGCTCTTTTTAAGGAGATTCAAACTCATTGCTACGAATATATTTTTACTTGTTCAACAGTAATAGAAAGACCATCACTATATCTAGGTGAGGAAGTCTTCCTTGCAATGAATACGCAGATAATAGAAAAGTAAATAAAGAAGATAAATGATGTAAGAGGTTACATAAGTTACAAGGTATATGAAAGAATAAAGAGTGAAATAAAATGAGAGTTAAATGGAGAAACAATGGCCATAGTTGGTCGTATTTAGCCTCTACTATCGCTTAATATAAAAATAGATAAAACAATGACATCAAATGCCATTAAGTACTAATGGACAAAAATGAAGTGCTCTAAGAAACAATTACTCCCAACGTCTCCAAGGAACAATTATTCCCAACGTCCTGTAAAATCATAACTCCCAACCTTCTAATGTTAGACCTTTTAGGAAGAATAGGCAGCTATGCCTAATTAAAATACGAGACAAATTAATAATATTAAAATATTTACACTAATATTAATTAAAAAAATCATGGTTCGTTTATTTATGTGCAGACTACCTTTAAAATTTGAGTTGTATTATTTTGGATGAATTTGGAGTTAACTGAGAAAGTGATAGTGTTAAAGATGTTAGTCATAGTTCGTCTATACATAAATGAACTATCCATTTTGGTATGTGTTTTTAGAAATGATCTCTTTTGTGTTTAGTGTTCAAAAATTGTCTGTTTTAGTGTTAGACTCTCTAACAAAAGGCTAACAACATGAAAAATTTATCGCTAACACTTCATTTGTTTGCATTTAATGAAAGTTTTAATCTTAGTCATCCCGATCTCAATCATTAGGTTTATCATTTTCAAAATATGAATCTTAATCATTAAGGACCCGTTTGGTAGGCTGTATTATATAAGAATAGTCCTTGAATTAAGAATACTCCCTGGATAATTCAGTTAATCCATTGTTTGGTTACTTTTTTAATTTTATCCATGAAGTAGCTATACCTCATGTAGGGTCTTATTTTATCCCTAGAAAATGGAGGGATAGCTAATCCAAGGTTTAACAAACTTTGGATAAGTCCCCTAAATGATCAAACTATCCCCCAATCCCTTCAAATTCTTTTAGTCTTTTTTTTTATTTTCTTGATGTTATGTTTTATATTTGTAGTTTTGTACTAGTAAGTTTATTTAAATAAATTAACTTACAATTTTTTTGGTTCATATTTACATAATATAAAATAATTTTTATGTCAAATCAAATTTTTAAATTTTATTTATTTATGGGTTCATTTTTACATAATATAAAAAAATAAAATTGACATGTCAAAATTTTGTTTTGATATTTAATTTAGTTGAAGTGATTTTGTTGATACAAAGACCTTATTGTGTGATTTTATTATACAAAATAAAGCTCAATAAATTTTCTAGATAAATCTCAAAGTTGAGTGATTTAAGATGTTAGCTTCATTTAAAATTACAACTTGCAATTTTTATGTGTAAATGTGAATAGTTTATTCAATCTTATTATTATTTATATTCTTTTCAATTTTAAAAGTAGATATTTATTAAATTAAAAATTGATGTTTTGTGAGTAATCAATAAGATGACAATTATTTATCTTCAAATAACTCAAGTGAGAAAGTAGCAAACATGACAACAAATTTGTTCTTCTCCAAGCTAGTTAGAAGGCTATACAAAAATATTATTCTCCGACAATTATCTACCTTGACCCAATTACGTGAAATAGAATATCCCATAATAATTCAAGAATATAATTGAAAAAAAGCTTTTTGTAACATTTTAAACCAACCACAAGATTAGGTGAGAAACAATGAACCAAACACTTGATAAAAAATAATCTCTACATTGTTAATCTCTGCATTACTAATTTTTGCATTACTAATTCCCGCGTTACTAATTCCTGTGTTATTAATAGTTGTACCAAATGACCCCTAGGCCCTAAGTGCATTTATTTTTTCTTATTTTACAATACTTAATGGGTTCAAATAGGCCCGAATGATTAAAAATTTATAACAAAGTCTTAATATTATTACATGTCCCAATGATCAAGATCTAAAATAAAGTTTTAACATCATTAAAACGTCATTTAAGAATTTCTATAAAGATAAGAGTTCATCACTACTCTATCTACTTTCATCCACCACTACAACTACCTTTTAGCAATAACTATTACCATCGTCAATTACCACTATCCATTGTCCTCCATCCACAATCAACATCGTCAACCCAACCACAAGTACCACCAATCACCAAAATCAATTGTTACCACTATTAAGCATTATTTGCAATTATCACCATCAATTATTATAAAGTTCAGTAATCATTATCAATAATTACTACCTTTAGTCAATATTATTATATTACTAACCGTCGTTATCATTCACCATTGTCATTATCTATCAGTATTATTCCCTGTCAACAACCATAGTTAATTACTATTGTCACCTAAATAAAGAAAATAGTTTAAACCTTAAAAATAAATTATCCCCTTCATATCCTAATATACATGCACTAATAAATATTTAATGTATTGTAATTGTTCCCTTTATATACTCCCTTTTGACCAACAACAAATTTTAAAAATTATATTAAAAGATTAAAATAAATATTAATAATTCTCCACTTCTAATGAAGTAACAACATATAGTAATTTTTCTCTTTTTTTTAATTATTCATCATAAGTACCCTATATGAAAATTGTTGTCCGCAAATATACTAAAAAGAGAACTTTATACTCCTACTTGTTACAAATAATATTTATTTTAGAGTCTTAAATTTAAGACTCTAAGAGTCTACATTAATTCTACTGATAAGTAATATCTCTTAACATATATTTTACTTTTGTCATGTATTTCAGGACTCTTATATTTGTCTTTTTTATTTTTTTCTTTCCATATATATTTTAGGAGATAATATTAAAAAGATAATTAAATAATAATTAAAGAAAAATAGTTAGATGATATTGTCTAAAGAAGAGTTTTTAACAAGTACAAAAAAATTCAATCAACATTCTTTCACATTTTTGTCACGCTCCGGGAGGGTACCCTTGGCGTGACCGACACTCAGAGACTATATTAGCCCCTAAGCGAACCACCCGACCTCGTCACATTCGTTCAATCACATTCTAATAGTGGAAGACATCAATGAATAAGAATACTTAAAGAAATGTAATGATAAAATGATAACAAAAGGTCAAAGGTCAAACAGTCTATCCATCAACTAAGTAAGACTGGTGTGAAGGAAACTAGACAAATCATAACTCGACGGTTTAGTCTATGAAGCCTCTAAAATATTTGATTAAATGGTGTCAATGACAGATCTATGACTACCTCAAAATAAAATAAAATAAAATAAGTCAAAACTCAAAGCTAAAAAAGAAACATGATATCCTCTGAAAGCAGAGGAGGACTCACCAATCAGCTGAAATGCAAATGGTCCTCAACGGGGCGCCTGTTGATGATCGTTAGTACCTGTCTCTACATCATGAAAAGATGCAGGCCCAAATGGACGTCAGTACGTGGAATGTACAAGTATGTAAAATGGCAGAATGAAACATGTAAAGGTAGAATAACATCAACTCAAAATAGCTAAACTCAAGAAGTAAGGAACTCAATCATCAAGTCAACAACCTAAAGTAAGAATATAATTTAGACAATGACCACTCACATACCATCTAATCTAATCCATTCAAAGTACTATTTAGGCCTATTTGGAAGTTTCTCTAACCGACAACCATCACCTATGAGTCGGTGATAATACAACGAAGCGATGTCGTTGCCATATCCATCCAATACCTTACTAGGGTAAAAGACATCTCATCAGTGTATCCACAATAATAACATCAAGTCCTCTTTTTGGGACAATAGAGAAACATTCATTTTTACAGTTCAATCCTCTCTACGCTGGCCACGTAGTTATTGAGTTCGAGTTGGACTTACTCTTACTCAATTCGGTGCTCAATACTCCTCCCAGAACTCAACATACTCATAAGACATCAATGGTTAACTCTTTCAACTAGTCTCATTGGACATTTGTCAACTCAATTCATCACATCAACCATCATCTCATTGTTTGCATTCTGTTAAGGTTCACCTCTTGACTCATAAAGACTCAATCATGCATCATTCTAACTCATAGCATTCAGGCAAACAAAAACAAAGTTAAAAACATTTAGGAATTTTATAGACTCTTTAGGCTCAGTATATACTCATGCATGCCCATTTAAGTGAAATATGTAAAAATAACAATAATTCATTATAGGGTTCATGTAGGAAGTAAAATCAGTTAATTTCAGATATTTAATTCATAAAACAATAATTTCATGCAAGATTATATAGATATACGTCAGGATTTAAGGAAAACCTTCAAGAAACAATCATGGGAGACTCAATTCATTTACAACTCCATCAATTCGAGTTATGGGGCACATGAAAGAACATAATCCATGTTTTGGTTAGCTTTACACACCTGGAAATTTGAGTCTTAGAACAACTTAGAAGAATTCTCAAGTTTTTGCTTCAAACCCTAGCCTCTTTCTCCCTTAAAACCTTGTTCTAAGTTGGAGGACGTGTTTTAGCGTGAAAAAGTTGAATTGATATATTTTAAGACTTGTTTAGGTATAAAACGTCAAATTTAGGCTTTAAAAGGGTGGGAAAAGACCAAAATAATCCTTTAGAAAAAGCTGTCAAAAGTCGTCCACGGGCCCACTTACGGCCCGTAGGAACCATTTCGTAAACTTTCGGGCAAATTTTGGGGTCTCTAGATTGATTCCACAAGCCAATCTATGACCTGTAGATTCCTTTACACCCCGTAGATGGGTCAGTCAAGTCTGGAGCTCAAAATTGGATTTTCAGGACTTTTTTCCACGAGATACTAGATGGGTCGTACTTCAAATCACGACCCGTATATAGGTTTTGTAGTTTCAACTCTGCTCTGGTAGTTTTTAGTAAAACGATCATAACTTTTGATTCCGAACTCCTAATGAGGTGAAATCAGTTGTGTTGGAAAGCTAATTCAAAGACCTTTCATTTGGTAGGTCATGAGACACATAATTCTCTGTGTGCTAAGAGTTATGTTCATTTAAAATAGACTCTTGCATAATCTAACACCAAAAACTCAATTTATAGGAAAATTTTGAACTCGATTAAGTACTAAAGGTCTCTTATGACCCTAATACACTTTCCACATATAAGAATGAGACTTAAAACATAGATAAATGTAAAAATAGAGTTATGGGGTGTCATTTTAAATATAGTATTGAAGATAGAAATAGAAAGAATTTTTTTAATCAAAAAATTTCATTAAAAAATAAAGAAATGCAAATTCAACATGTTTCTTACATTTATTCACTAGTATAAATAAAATATAAAAATTAAACTTGTGCAAATACTAAAATTTAAGTGTCCGATTTTTGTGCAAATAGAATTAAAGTTTTCGATTTTATTAGTTGGTTAATTAAAATTAGCAGTACTAGTATTTTAATTTAGTAAATTTTGAAGGGCAAAGAAAGGCTAAATTGGAGTTATTCAAATGGTTTCTAACCCTAAAAATCAAACTTCTTCACACCATTCCTCTACGTACTTTTGCTAGCAGAAGAAGTTAACAATGGCTTCTTCTATGGCGTCGAAGAAGCAGAAGAAGAACAAGAATGATAAATACTCACTGTCAGACCTCAAAACCCTAGGTCATCAGCTTCTTTCTTCAAGAGCTCATGTTAACAACCTTCCTCTTCTCCTCTCATTCATCACCCCTTCTACTCGTCCGAAATATGCACTCGAATCTCTCCTTTCTCTTCAATCCTTCTTCACTCCTTTGCTTCCTCAACTCCCTTCTTCTACACTCTCCTCTTCCGTCACTTCTGACTCTCAAGGTGATCCCGAGTTTATTTATCGAACATGGGTTCGTTCCAAGTTTGATGACTTCGTTCAATCACTTCTCGATATTGCTATCTGCTCGCAAACTGATGAAGCACTTAGAGTGAGTGCCAGCTTGACTCTTTTTTTTTTTTTCCAATTTAAGGATGTGATGTAATGTGTGTTAACTTTGGGTTGGATGAGTAGGAAGTTGTGTTGGACACGTTGATGGAGTTTGTGAAAGTTGGAAATGGTGGGAAGTTTCACTCTGCTATTTACCATAGGCTTCTTCATAGCATTGTAAGTTACATAGCTGTGGGCACCTCTTTTATTTATTGCTTTTGTAATTTTTGCAAGGAACTTGATTGAGGATACTTTGTTTTGTTTCTATGTTTTAGGTTCATTCCTCCCTTGAAGTCGATGATATTTTGCTTGATTTGCTCGCATCAAAGTATTTTAAGTACATTGATATCAGGTATGAAGACTATGTACTAAAATGATTTTGTTTTCTTGCTGAGAGGGACTCTGGTAGAGTCAGTGAAGTGAATGCATATCATATTGAATTGGATAATTGAAATTACACTCACAGCCATTGGGGTTCATCCACATTTCCGGCTAATAATTGAAGAGGGAAGTTCCAGAAATAGCTAAGAAAACTAAAGAAATAACTTCATAGCATAGACCTAATAGATTATTGCCCTTCTCTACGTATAGGCATCTTCCTGAGTTCCCGAATGGAATTTGACATATTCCCTCATAGGTCTCGAATGAAATTACACTCACAGCCATTGGGGTTCATCTACAATGTCATCTTGTTCCTCTTTGTTAGTGTTAACCCAAAGGAATTCTTCCGAAGCTTCATTATCCAAGGAAACATCCAACAACGATCCTTCCTTTTGCTTTTCAAACCAGAGGATGCATCTACATCCGATACGATTAACACCAAAGAGTTTCTTGGGAGATGAAGATGGTGGAACTAATGGGTCAGTATTGAACACCTCATGGAGTTTTTATCTGTGAGTATTGTTAATTGTTGGATCCAACTTGTCTAAAGCATTCTGTATGGTGGCATTAGCACATGTATGATCTCTGAATCCAAAAAGCACTCCAAGGGACAACCAACTTGAGCCAAATCCTTCCAGCACCCAACACAAAACTAGCTTCTGGAAGCTTATGCTCATTGCAAAATTCATGCATGAGATTGGTGTATATCACACATTTGAGTTAATCCATTGCAAAACCATCTCATCATACAGCAATGGAAGTAGAGGATTTTCTCAATTCTACGTTTAGCATGGCTGAGATACACTCTCCTATGCTGAGACATTTCATTAAACTTCATACAGTCCTCTCTGTTTGCCCCTTAATCCTATTGGCTGCATTCATGTTTGATTAGGTTACATCATGATTAGTCCATATATGTTTTTACTGTTTTCCTGATCAGTTGGTTTCTTTCATTAGATACTTTACTTATATCAGCTTCGAAAAGCTTTCCCGAAGTATAGGAGCCAATGATATTTCAGGTATCACTACCTTATTTAGTCCATATAGATATCCTGTCTTTACCTCTTTTATTTTTCTTGCACCCGTTTTCATCCTGTTTTTGCTGTTTCTACAATTAGATGATAGAAGGGAGAGCCTAGACATCACCGGTGTGAACCAGCCAGAATCAAGGTTGATTTAAATATCCGACTGATGCTTATTTCCTTCAGTGAGAAGACAATACAATTTTTTTCCTTATGCAATTAATGTATTACTAACTGTTTTCTTTTTGTATTGGATGCTGATTGTTTTTACGACATTTGATTAACTCTGGTAGACAGTTGAGCTACAGAAGTCCCAGACAATTAATATTGTATCACTGTGATTATGTTATCTGCTTTTGATGCTTCAGTGCGATTTATTTATCCTGAACTTGTTCTTTGACCTTTCCTTCTGGCCAGAAGGATAAGTTCAGAATTTCTTTTCATTTTTCTTTATTATTTTTTATAGAGGCACCCCTAAATTGAATATAGATAGCTAGGATGCTAAACAAAAAGAGGTCTGACTAAGGATCAGCTAAATTACATTTGCCAGGTTATTGCATCTTGCCTGCCAATTCTGATTGAATTTCATCTGCATGATGGTTCTCAAAAAAGTAGTAGTTCACCTCGAAGTTGCTCGGACTCTTCATTTTCGGTGCTGCACCCTTGTCGACACAACGTGAGTGTGGGTGTGGGATCCGTACTCGATCTGGTCAACCGATTTTGGGTACTTTAACCAAATTTGGGGGAGAAATTTTGGACGGATTCAATGATTTATGTAATTAAAACTAATACTAAGGTTCAATTGAAGAAATGGAATACCTTGTATATATAAATTTCTATCGTCACCGCCTTTCCTTTTATCTTCTTCCATGATTCTCCTCTTGGTCAATATTTTTCTCCTCAAGTTTTTCCCATAATATCTCATAATTTAGGTTCTTTAACTCTATTTTTAGATATTTGAATTATTTTTAGTCTAATCCCCGCACCCGTTTCCATACATGGATCCGTATCCCTGAATTTTAAATTTTGATCATAGAGGATCCGACCTCTAGATCCGCCATCCGTATCGGACACCCACACCTAAGTCCGAGCAACTTAGGTTCACCTTTCATGTCCTTATCTAGTTGTATAGATGCTAAGTGCAACTTATTTTCTTTTCAATTGGATTTTCTCTTTTCCGACTTTATCATCAGATCACAGAATATGCGAATCTTAGAGAATGGGAAATGGTTACTTTGTCATTTCATTTGTAAACCATGCTTTATCACCTTTTTAAATCCAGGATATTTATCTAACTATTTAATTTGCAGTAGAAGTCTTATCATTTTTATCCTTCTCATAAGATTTTTGTATGGTATATTTAATATTTTGACATTCAATTTGACTAAGCGTATATGGCTATTTTTTCTTTTGGTTCTGCGTGGCACATCTATTTTTGAGGGTTTTCCGGAAACAACCTCTCTATCCCTATGAGGTAGTGGTAAGGTCTGCATACATTTCACCCTCCCCAAACCTCACTTGTGGGATTTTACTGGGTATGTTGTTGTGTTGTTGTTTGTAGAAGCAATTATTCCTTTTAGTCATTACCTAGGAAGTTTAGTTTATTGGTGTCAACACATTGTGCTCAAGATTTTTCCTTTGTGACTTTGCTTTTCATCATTCAAAGCTTGGACCTCTCAGTTCACAAGTTGTATCATCTACTATCTCGTATCCTTCCCTTGGAAGGTTCAGATGACAAGGCAGAACATGATATGTGGAATTCTGAAGGTAATTTCTCTTGACCAATTGTGGAATCCTTACATAATGCTTCATCTCTGTCTGACACCTCAAACAAGGAGGACAACTAAGCCTAAACCTCTGTTTGGATGGTGTTTTGCCATGGTTTCATAATGTATGGTATGGTATAGTATTGTACAGTACAATACAATGTTTGGATAGACTGTATAGTTTGCTACTGTTTAATGATAATTTGTCGTTTGAATTGACTGTATGGTACTGTATTGTTGTAACTAATAAATTTACAAAAATACCTTTTATTATTATAAATATTAAATTTATTAATATTTTTTAATAATTTTTTTTAATAAATACATAGAATCAAGTAGGAAAACAAGCTAATATATCTCCAATCTACACAAGAAAACAAAAAGTAAGAACTTTTAAAAAAAACCAAACCTAAAAAAATAGATTAAAATGTAGAGAAAAGACGTGAGACGGAAGAAAAGCTTCAAAAGTTGATGCGGAGGAAAATGAGTTATACAATTGTGAAAGCAGTAGATATATTAGGGTAAAGTTTAATAAAGAATAAACGATAAATTAGAATCATTTAAAATTAAGTAAGGATATAATTGAAAAAAAAAGAGAACCATGGGATAATTGGTGGTTTCAAAAAGAGAGGGTTTTCATGGCTACAAAATTATGAGACCAAACAATACCATACCATACCATATAATTAATGAAACAATCAAAACAAACGTGGTTCTCTTACTAACCATATCATACCATATCACGGAAAACCACCGTCCAAACAAGCTGCAAGTCCCAAGCAAGTTGGGGTCAGCTATGAGAACCTCACTGACCATGTTATTCCATTTACCTCTATTTGATATCTACTTCCATTAATAATAATATATGGAAGAATGTTTGTGCTAGCGGATTTCACGATCCATCATAGTTAGTTTTGCTATTTACTGTTGCTCAATTTCTTATTATGAACAAATAACTTTTTAAGTTTTTAACTATGTATTGCAACTGTTCTGGATTGCAAAAAATATATTTCACAGTTCTGATCTAAAGATTTGCTTCATGGCCTTGTATTTTGGGTATTTGCAATTTTTATGCCTTTTGTATTAAGTTGGCAATTGGCAAAATAAGTCTGTCTAAAGAACCGTATAAAGGGGGAGGATTGCAATGGGTTGCAGATCAGGGTAGAAACAATTGAATTATGATTGCATTTTGAGTATATGCACTTTCAGCTCCCAACTAATTTTGGATTGAGGTATCTTTGTATGATTGCATTTTGAGTGTAGCTACTGAAGTTCAAAGCTCATAGTTTACTGAGTGATTGGATCTTTTTTATATTTTATAAATATAAATGCTTTACAGGGTTTTCTTTGGGATAAGGTATCTAAATTTTTAATGATGGGGAAACCTCATGTACAAGCCTACAAGGTGTATTCAAAAAGTTAAAGGACCTACACAATTGCTCTCATGTTTTTTTTTTTTGAGGTTGACCAATTATGTCATGTCTTGAGTTGCACCCCTGGAGATTCATAGACACAAAACATGCAGTAGCTCAAGTTCTACGTGTAACAACAAATCTCAAGTACCCAAAAACATGGCATCTAAATATAACTCCAACATATGAAAGCTATTAAGAGTTGAGGGGTTTGTCTATGGTCAAGGACAAAAGTGCACAATACTTTTGAAAGTGCATGTGTCCAAAGTGCAAAAACTGTAATTGTGGAACATTAGAACCTTTAACTTTGGGCAGCTTATGGGTCTTTCAGTGGTGTGGAGTTACTCACCGATAAGTTTCTCTGCTGGTTTCCACTGTATTACCTCATGAAGTGTGCATTTCTTGTTTCGCTTCAACTCCTACTACTGACGTAAGCTAAAACAATTTCTTTTTGTTTTGCCCCTGTTGTTTTATATTCATTCTTGTCTGTTTGTAATTCATTTTTCTTAAATTTCCCATGTAAGGGATTGTATATAATTATATTTCGTTCCTTGATCAAATTTCTTATGCCACTGTTTATAGTTTTTATTGGCAAAATTTCAATGTTCAACACATCAGGGAATAGAATATGGTAGGATGACTCAAATAGGAGCAATGGGGGCAGTAGCAACGTAGCATCAGGAGTAGTTTCGGAAGCAGTGTTCTTTGCTAGAGTTACTTTGATTGTAGGAATAACAATGTAGTACTTTGGATTGAATCACAATGTACCAGTAACTGAAATGTAGAGATAGTATGGTACTAATTATATTACTGTGATGGTAGAAATGATAATTATAATAACAATAATTAGTACACATTAGTTACTCAACTACATAAGAAAAATAGGTTCTGGAATATTAAATAACTAACAATTAGATAATGGAAAAACTTGGTTAAAGGAAACCATCAGCGGATAATACTTAATGATCAATAGGGGAAAAATAGATTTGCATTCTTCAAGTGTCATGGCGTTCACTCATATCACAGAATACTTTGTATAGATTGGGATTAGAAGCTTGGAATGTCGGTTAGGAACTTCTGATTTGTTTCTGGATATTAAGTCGGCTAGGCAGGCTTAATTGGTAAATTGCTTATCCATTAGGTACTTGGGCTTCTAGAATCTATAATCCAACGATCCCCACATATTTCAAAATCCTTTTAGGAATAAAAGGTTAAAACTTGTTGGATTTGTATACAATAGGGTTGCTTCTTCTGAAGTATCAACCAATCTTAGACCCAAAAAATTTAAGTTATAGCGTTTCGTTTGGGCAACCAGCCAAACCATTATTATTGTATGTCAGAACTTAGTACCTCTTTTCTTGTTTTACCATATCGATTTTACCTGTCAATGTTGATTGTATACAAATTTTGGATGCATTGCATCAAATATTGTTTCTGTTATTTTCTTTTCCCAACTGCTTTGATCTGTTTTTCATCGAGCCGAGGGTCTATCGGAACCTTAAATTCTAGTATCTAGCCCAATAATTTGTTTCTAGTATCAAGCCCAATAATTTGTTTTTCTTGGACATCTAAATGCTCCTTGAGGGATTTGATGCCTTCCGTGGAGGAGATTGGTGCACAATTGATTTTTATATGACATGTAGCATGTAACTCACGTCTCTGTATACATCTGACCAGATCTTAGATAAGATGTAGTAGTAAATGGATCTTGCACTTGGCATAACTCGTTTTCCTTGTTGTCATGTTAACTCTTAATCTATTTAAAGAAAAGACACCAGAAACAGACGGGAATTTCATCGTGAGTAATTAAAAGGATAAGTAGCAAATTCAAGCGAAGCGGAAAAAAGAGTTGAATAGAACGCTAATTTGTACCTGGAGAGTTGTCCTACAACTTGGATAGCGGAAGGTTCCAACTTTTCTTTTTTTCTTATACCCCTTCTTTTTTCTTCATCTTTTGAAATTTGAATTGAAGAAGTAATTACTTTTTGCTGGGATTGCACCTATATGTATTCTGTTTGATGTGTGTGCTTCTTTGAACTCTGTCGATGACTTGGTTTACCCATGGAACGTGATGACAATTAGCTTCAGATTGTTCCATTACTTAGAGTGATGGTGAGAGCTCTTTAAATAACATTTAACAAGAAAAGAAAATGATCTTTTTAAACAACATTATGATTTCTTTAAATAGCATCATTGCCACCTTTTGTTGAATTCAGTTGCATTTGACTTTTATAAAAAAAAGTCCCAATGAATAAAAGGTCGCCTAGTTGCTACCCCTAGTAAAATTTGTCACCTAAAATACCTCTAGTCGCTGATTCAAACTCTCCAAGAGTCTGGTATTTAACTGGAGAAAGGTAGAGGGTGGGTTCATTATCCACCAAGTTCCAACGCGTGCATCTAATTGTTAGAAAACTGAAATTTTTGCTGGCCATGGATCAGGCTACCATGGATTGGATTTTCATTTTCTATAAGGGGCTACAGTGAATTGGATCTGACCCTACTTTTTTGGTTGTTGCGTTTCCTGAGAGTGGTAGTTAGATACTAGTGGAGTAAGATCAGTAAAATACCTAACACAGCTGCAATGCATATAAGATGCAGATGTCACCCTATTTGGTTTTGATTTTTGAAACATTAATTTGGCAGGATTGTACAACTCAAGTTTTAGCAGGTTTCTGGTTTTTAGGCCTACAGCAAGCTGCCTGTGTCATTCCTCTTGGCATGCTTGACATATGACCTATTCTAACTTAATATATTTATCTTAATGCCCATTGATGTGATCTTATATTTTTGTGGATTTAGGTATATTTACTGGAAAAGAAAATGACAAAGAACCCACCAGAAAGCACTGCAAGGGTGAATTAACTAATTTCAAGGTATCTAGTGAAAAAACCCTGTGCTTTTAAAAAGAAAACACATTAAAAACAAAAAAGGACCTGTTTCTCTGTGTACCTGACATTGACTATTCTTTATGGACATCTACAGATTCTCTTTGGGTGTTCATGCAAGCTAATATTTCAAATACTTTGTGATCTTCAGGTTTTATCTCCAGCCAACATTGCAAAAAAGATGAAACTGAAATTTACTAAAGCCTGGATATCATTCCTTAGACTACCACTTCCCATTGATGTTTACAAAGAGGTAAATAAACAGTTCCATTAACTGGATATCTATTTCATGCATTGGAACAGGGTCTTGGTTTTTTCGGTGTTCTCGTTGAAACGAGCGGGCATACTCTTTGCTTCTGGAGACATTGATCCAAAGCTCGAGTACCTGTGTTGTCTTTGTTACTTCCATTTTTTGAGAACATTTGTACTTCCATGATCTCTGCTCCTCTTTTCTTATCCAGTATCTCTTGATCAAAGTTGTGTAAGTGATGCTGTCATATTACACCTTGATTTTTGTTGGACCTTTAAAGTTTTGTATTGACTAGCATGCTTGTGTGAAGAAATAGACATCCATCCTATGGATAATAATCCCTCTATATGATTAGCATTTTTCATGAATTTATCTTTATCATGAAACTGTGTAAAATTGTGAAATTTTATTGTAATAGCTTTGACCAACCCCAACTAGCCTTTCAAAGCCGATGTGGAACAATGCTGGGATGGAGAAGTAAAAGTTCACATTAATTTTGGTATAGATCCTCTTAAAGGATTTGGTTGAAGTGGTATTATTCCAAAGCAAACTTAGTGATTCTGTTGTGCTCTCTTACTCCTGAAACACGATTGTTATGACGATCTCTAACATTCTCTTTTGCTTTCTGTTCTCAGGTTCTGGTGAACCTTCATCAAGTTGTTATTCCCTATCTGTCTAATCCTCTCATGTTGTGGTAATACATTGTACTTTTTTCTTGTTTGTCTCATTGGTTCTATTCTTTCAGACTCTACAAGTTTTGTTGAGTGACTACAGTACTTTTCATATGTAGTGATTTCTTAACGCGGTCATATGATATTGGTGGGGTAGTCAGTGTGATGGCTCTTAGCAGCTTGTTTGTTCTCATGACACAACATGGTCTTGAATATCCCAACTTCTTTGAAAAGCTCTATGCTCTATTGGAACCTTCTATTTTCATGGCCAAACATAGGGCTAAGTTCTTCCAGGTAATAGCAGAAACTTTACTTTCCCTCTTTGTATTAGTTGCTATGCGGACTATCAGACTATCAGATCTGTTTGGGGGGATTACAATTTGTGCTTAGAAGTTTTTGGTTTGGAGTTCTGATTGACTTGAGCTGCTATACTAACCACACATGTAACGCAAATTTCCACCTGATGGCAAGTACTTTGGCCAAATTAAAAGTATCTTTGTTGCTTGGTTCCAAAGAAATTATGAATTACTATACACTTGGAAATGTTCTGTATGCTACATTTTCTGCACATGGTTATAAGATTACTGTCATCTCTGTAGTTTAGGAAGTGGATTCAGGTTCATAAAGTTCATTGTAGTTCCACCATTGTTTTCCTGGACGAGTATGCATACTGAACTGATCTTATCAAGCAGAAAAAGGAATACCTGAATTATGTGATATTGTGTATTGCTCATTGAAAAATCAGTTGATTTTCTGAGCAATAAAAAAGGTGTCAGTACAACATGGTTTACTAGACAATTAGTTTGCTTTATCGTCTTTGGTGGAAATATATTTTCTCAATATGTCACAATAATTATGTTTATGGACACTAACTGCAGAATGTCACTTGCAGCTTCTTGATTCGTGCCTAAAATCACCACTTCTTCCTGCATATTTGGCGGCTGCATTTTGTAAAAAACTCAGTCGGCTATCGCTCGCCGTCCCTCCTTCAGGAGCATTAGTTATTGTTGCTCTAATCCATAATCTTTTAAGAAGACATCCTTCAATAAATTGCTTGGTGCACCAGGTAAGACTATGGAGTCTTGTCCTACTTTTCTGCTGAAGTCATTGTCTGAGATGTCGTATCTATGTGGACAGTGAAGGGATAAAGTAAGACTTAGAGAACCACTAGTTTGTGTAGAAGACCAATTTCTTATTGATCAATGGAGCAAAATGGATCTTAATAGAGCAGAATGGATGTAAAACACTCATATAGTTGACTCCAAGTAGTTTGGGATTGAGGAATAGTTTTTATATTTTTATGAATGGATGACACACATAAGTGCAAAATATTTCTGCTTGGAAAATGTCATGGTAAAGTTTTTTGCCTGCTGCCTCATCACTGTTAGAGTTGTAGAACTTATAGTTGAGATAAAAATTCTTTGTAGGAGGATGGTAATGAGACTATTAAAGACATTACAGGAGCAGAGAGTGGGACTGATGATGATAGAACTGAAGACTCCAGTCCCAGCAGAGAAATGTCAAGCGTCAAGCCTGGCATTGATCCTTTTGATGACAAGCAGACTGATCCTTTGAAGACTAATGCAATGAGTAATTTTCTTGTTTCATGAGTTGTATTATTGAGTTCAATCATTCAGCTATCACAATCTCCTATACCACTCCTTGTTTCTTTCTAAATTGAGTTGAAAGGCTTTCCCATGACATTATAACTCTTAAGCTTCAGTTGTTCAACCAATGTAGTGTTAAGCATTTTTCCATTTCCTTTTTTATTTCTTTTCAATCAGTTAAAAAGATTTAAGGTCCAAAGTTAGCTCAAATTTGTACTTGTCTTTGTTTTTTTTGGTTATTAGGAGATTATTACTTTCTTTTTTTTTTTTTTTTTTTTTTTTTTTGTGGAGAATACTTTTCTTTCTTCTTTCGGGGGAAGGGATGGCCAAGGAATTGCTTGACCTTTCTCTTAGCTACAAGATCTTATTGTTGGTGTTGGGGACGAGTGTAATTCCTCTTTGGCATTTCAACCTTTGTTAATTAGCGTGAAGTGATCAATTGTACCTTCAAGTGGAAGTTAAGTTTTCTGGACCTACATTCTCAGTGTTTTTGCTTTAGTCATTAGAAATGTTTTGGTTGTTGGGTTATTTGTAAGTTGCAGACGTGAGCGCCTCCTCCATGTAAAGTTTTTCTTTTCCTTGTTTAAAATTCTATTCTTGACATATATGAAGTGTTAAATTCTACCATTCCACAGGGAGCTCTCTGTGGGAAGTTGACACCCTCCGTAATCACTACTGCCCTCCGGTTTCAAGGTAAGTGTATCATATAATTATAGGTTTTCCTGCGTCAACATGCATTTATGGTTGGTATAATTGAACCTTTGAACTAAGGCTCTTACTTTTTTCTTTTACATGTTAGATTTGTTTTGTCCCTTGAAAATGATTTGACAGTCAGAGCTAAAACTACTGAAGTAGCAGTCAAAGATTTCAGTTCTG
Organism: Solanum aculeatissimum; assembly: GCA_038996855.1. Taxonomy (NCBI): domain Eukaryota; kingdom Viridiplantae; phylum Streptophyta; class Magnoliopsida; order Solanales; family Solanaceae; genus Solanum; species Solanum aculeatissimum. Next base: position 30,424 of record JBCEWC010000205.1, read on the forward strand.
GTTCATATGCAACAATTTTTGGTGATGAGGTAATGTTCACTACAGAATCATTTTTGTTTTGGTTATATATATAATCATTCACTTATTGGTTGACGATACTTTTTTAGAAAAGTTAGCTGCAATTGGCGTATATACTTTATTCAATATTATAATTGCTTCTTTAACCGTTGAATTGTGTCGTTTGGTTAAATGGCCTGAGTTTCTTTTCCATTTCTCTTTTGGGGTTGTCATAGACTCAATAGTAGAAGATTAATTCTCTTCTGGTATAAGTTTTTTGACATTCCTTTTTTGGCTTTAGGCATTTAACTCCGTCTCCTTCTTGTATGTTGGCAATCTGCCTCACTTATTATATTCGTTAACGTTCCATGCAATTGCATTCTGACTATTATACCTCGTTGCAGATTAGGAGGCGAGTTAAACAGGTCCCCCTTGCTTTCTACACAGCAACTCCAACTATGTTGTTTCCGGAGTCGGATTTTCTAGGTTGGACTTTCAAAATGAAGGATAAGGATAGCACTGCAGTACTACACAACACGTCAAAAGAAAATGGGCATATTTCTGCAAAACGAAGTCGAGGGGAGGAGAGATCGTGATTTTATTGGAACCAAATGATTCTGTGCATGTTGTTTACTAATTTGTGTCATGATTTTTTCTTCTTTTCTTCCTTTTAGGAAACAATTTTTTTAACAATTTCACTAAGCTGTACTTTAAAGCTTAGTGGCTTATTTGCATTTGCTCTTGATAAAAGTCTTGTAGCTTGTCACTGTAGAATAGAGAAGATACAAATTTTGGGAGAATTTATTCATGAGGCTTAAAAAGATTACCAGAAAAATACCCATTTTAGAAATATTACATTGTATACTACATTTGGAAACATATCTATTTGTATTTATCTAATACTATATTAAAATCATAAATTGTCAAACTTGAAATATTAAGTTATAATATCTTCAATTTTAAACACCAAATTTAGTAAATTATATATATATATATGTATATACTTTATTTATTTAAAAATATAAATTGCACAAATCACATAGTGCTTGCACAAATCACATAGTGCGAAGAGATGATTACAATTTTTTCTATCTTTACTCTATTTACATAAATTCCTTAAAAAACTAATAGTTTGGATATTTTAATTATTTTAATAAGAGATACTTTAATTATTGATTTTGTTGAGATAAAAAAGGAACAAAATATATAATTCAATTTTCAGTTCCATAATAATGTTGGATTAATTAATTATGAAACTTTTCTTCTTAACATCTTCAATTCAAAAATTTGAAATTTTTGCCTTTTTCATAGGATCAAATACTAATTTTAGAAATCAAACATTTTCATTTGTAACAGTTTTTCAAAATTCAAAATTTCAAATAAATAAATAAATCAAATTGTTGGGGGCATCTTTCCAAAATAAACATACTTCAGCTCATTGTGTACTCCATCTTTATGGTAATTGATAAAAAAAAAGACACACAACTTGATTTTGTGTCATGTATGATTATATTTGAGATAAAATAAATAAAAATATAATTTTGTATAAAAAAATTGATGTATTTGATAGAAAATTTTATATACTTCAGCACATTTTGCCCTCCTCTCTGTTGTACTTGATACAAAAAAAGACACATAACCTGATTTTAAATCATTTGAGACAAAATAAACAGAAACACAATATTGAATCAACTGATATAGATGATACACCATTCTACATATATTAACTACAATATTGTCATTGTTGTATTCGATACAAAAAATATCCAAAAAAATAAAACATACACATAATCTAATATTGTATCATGCACTGTTGTATTTTGATATTAAATTACACAAAATTTAATATTATAGCATGCACTGTTGTATTTGATACAAAATTATACAAAATTCAATATTGTATCATGCACTCTTGAATTTGATACAAAATTACATAGAAATCCAACATTGCATCAATCATTGATTTGCTCTTTCAAATAATTCAATAAATCGTGCAATTCACTCACTTTTGTCGTGAATTGAACATCGTAAGCTTCAATTTTCGGGTGTTCCTCTTCCAATTTTGATACCAAATAAGTACTTTCGTCAACAAAATTTGTGCGCTTTTTGTGATTCACTATGAAAAATATAAATAATCCAATATTACTCCATTCATTGTTGTATTTAATACAACATAGAGACCAACTAAATCCGTTTACAAAATTTAAAATAAAAAATGAAGAAGATGAATACAAAATTAAAAAGAAAAGAGGGAGAAGACGAATACAAAATCAAAAAGAAGAAGAAGAAGATGGAGAAAACAAATGTGTTGCAAAACGAGTTGAAATTGATTGACAGGAAAGAGAACAAAATTGAAATTAAAAAATGATAAGTACCTGTAGTGATTTTAGGAGATAAAATAGGAAGATATTGGTAAGTGAAAATAGGAAGAGAAAATCTTTTATTTTAGGGATTGAAATTTATGTATCCGTCTGAATTGATGTTTAGAGGGAAAAAAAAAAGGTTTTTTGAAATATTTTGAAACGGTAGGGAATAATAGGAAATAATGTATATAAGGAAGTGTAATTAGATAATTATTCCCATTTAAAATATGTTATATTAGAAGTATAAGCCTTTTCATATAGAATGATTGTGATTTTTTCAAAGGGTTATGACTTTTTATTAAGTGTTGTAATTTTTTTTGGAAAGATTTTGACTTTTTCGAAAGGTCGTGTGGATGCTCACGGGCCGTATGGCCAGCCGTGAAGGGAGGTAGAAACTCCGGCCAAGAATGCACGAAAATTATTGCTAAGGGAAGCCACACGGTACCCTTTACGGGACGTGTGGAGGTACACGGTCCGTCTTCCCTTCTGTGGTGAAAGGCAGAGACTTTTGCTGAAACGGTGCAGAAATATTGCCAAGTGAAGACTCACGGATGACTTCACGTACCGTTAAATGGCACACAGTCCGTGTAGTTGTCGTCTTTCATGCCGAAGCCCAGATTTCCTATTTTAGTTCGGATTAGGTTTTAGGTCATATATATATATTTAGGTCATTTTTGGTTATTGTTGACTGCTGGACACGATATACTTGAGAAAACTTCATTGTTTAAGCTACTTTTATCAGATTTGCGACTTTACATCCATTCGGTTGTGATTGTAAGCCATAAATTTGCTACGTATTCAGTCATAAGTATTAATCATGCTTTGTTTATCTCATTGCAATTCGAGTTCTTCAATCATGCTAGGCTAAACCCATAACTAGGGTTGTGAGAACCATGATAACTAAATAAGATAGGCAATTTTAGGGCAAACGTCTAGAATGATCGTCATATGCATCATAGGATGTCTTCAATTTAATCTAAACCTTAGTGAGTCGACGCGTTAGGGTAATCCTGTATTCACTGCATGCCCGAGAGGGATGTAGTGATTAGGAAAAGAATCCTATGACAGAATTTTGGGTTATTAACCTAGTCTAAGTGCTTGAGACCGAGAGGTGAGAGCATCCTAGGATTTAAAGCAAGGGTAAAATGTTCTGAGACTGGAAGGAGAGGAATGATATACACCTAAGAGGGACTGAAAGGTGAATTAGGTGTTAACTAGTTGCTTACTCTGTATATGTGATCACTATCGTAGAAGCCCTAAGTTTGAAAATCAGAATTGGTATCATGGGGACCACAAACCTAGTCTAGCAATACATTATTGAATCCCAGTAGTCATTTTAGAGAGTTAATCAGTAGAATAAGCTTGATAATTAGTTTTATATTACTACAAAACTCTCATTTTCATTATGTATTTTTATTTCGGAAATAGTAATTACACGTAAGACTAAGTGCTAGTAGCTTTATTTTCACACATTCCCTATGGGATCGACCCCAAATCTTGTTGGGTTCTATATTTGGTCATCGACCGCTTTGCACTTCGTTTGAGGTGTGAATTTGGGCGTATCAAATTTTGGCGTCGTTGCTGGGGAATATAATGAAGATATAGTCTATTAGTGCTAATTTCAGTGTAATTCTATTTTTTGATTTTTCTTTTTGTTTTGTTTGTTAGTATTGCAGGAGACAGGTAGTGCATGCCCACCACCCGCAGTAAGAGTGAACTACTAATCGCCTACGAGCCAGAGCTACATAGATCCATCCGAAGAATGAATGCACAAGAGCGTGAGGCTCAGAGGCAGCGTGAGTTGGCCCTAAATGTGGAGAATAGGGGCAACGATGGGATGGGTATTCATGATCTTGATGGAGAGAGAGTACAACCTGTGGTCCCTTCTCAACATCACGCAGGGGTTAGACCACCTGCCCCTATGCAGCCCCCTGTCCCACAGCAGCCACGTGCAAGATACGATGAGGAAGATGGCACTGGGGCTATTGGGGCAATTGTCTTGCCGCCACTGCCTTCTGGTGTGAAGTTCACGATTACCAGCACGATGCTTCAGATGCTCTCGTTGAAGGTTTTTTTCACAGGGAAGCCACATGAGGACGCCAACCAACATCTTATGAATTTTGTCTCCACCTGTCAGTCGTCCGAAATTTTGGGGGTTAATCAACATGCTATCAGATTGAGGTTATTCCCGTTGTCTCTGTCTGGGGAGGCAACAAAGTGGTTGAATGAACTCCCGTACGACTCTATTCACACATGGGGTAAATTGAATGAGGCATTCTTAGAGAGATTCTTCCCAACGTCTTCAAAGCTAAAGTTGAAGGATGAGATTGGGTCACACAGGCAGTTACCAACAGAGGCTATCTATGAAACTTGGGAGCGGTTCAGACAGAAGATTAAGCAATGCTTGAACCATAACCTCACAGATGAGCATTTAAAAGAGGTTTTCTACAAGTCCTTCAATTTCATTACTAAACTGATTGTTGATGCTGCTTGTGGAGGCTCATACATGGCTAGAACTTTTTCTGACATTGTGGTCATCTTGGATCAAGCAGCTAAGAACGGCAGGGCATGGTACACCAGAGATGGTGATTGCTCAGGGTTCCTTGTTGGGATGACTGCAGAGCAGCGAAAGAAAGAAGAGGAACGAGATCAAGACATGGCTCACTTGTGCACACAGATGGATTTACTGACAAAGAAGCTGTTGGGTGGGGGTCTAGAGAAAGTCAAAGAAGTAGATATGGCACCCAGGTATGATGATGCAGGGTTCGAGTATGATGAAGAGGCTAAGTTGTTGAACAATCAGGGGGGTTTCCGGACATTCAACTCCGGAAATCAAGGTCAGAACTTTGGACGAGAAAATTACTATGATTGGCCTATGGCGAGAGATACTTGTAACTGGAAGAACAGGGACAACTGTAGAAACGATCGGCCAGCCGCATACTTACCCCCCATGGACAGAGAACACCCAAACAATGGGAGTGACCCCTCGAAGCTGGAAGAAATTATGGCTAAAGTGCTCGACAAGGTGGAAGCTACAGAATGTGGGGTGAGGGACATGCGTGGTGAAATTTCTAATATTCGTCAGTTAGTGGATTCTCACTCTACGTCTATTAAGAAACTAAAGCAGCAAATAGGGCAGTTGTCAGCGTCACTAAATCATAGAAAAGTTGGGGCTCTACCTAGTGATACCATCCAGAACCCTAAAAATGATGGTCACTGCATGGCTGTGACCACAAGAAGTGGGAAGGTACTCCCCGATCCATTTTTAGCCAGAGATAATAGGGCAGTTCAGGAGAGTAACAATGCGGCTAACGCCAGTGTGCACCAGACTGATGAGATAGTTGAGGAAGCAGTCGTGACACCTAATGAAGCTGAGAGTGTTCAGGACCCAAGTGGGTCTGACAGAGCCAACACCCTTGCCAGTTGTTCCTAAGCCGCCACCACCATTTCCACAGAGGTTGAAGAAGAAGGCAGACAATGGCAAGTTCCAAAATCTTTTGGAGATGTTAAAGGAGCTGTCAATCAATATACCCTTAGTGGAAGCACTAGAACAAATGCTGGGCTATGCTAAGTTCATGAAGGACTTAGTAACCACGAAGTGGAATATTACATCCGAGTCGGCAGGGAACCTCCACCACTGTATTGCAATTTCTACGAGATCACTAGTTGAGAAAAAGGAGGATCCTGGAGCGTTCACTATTCCATGCACAATAGGAGCTTTTGATTTTGCACGGGCTCTCTGCGACTTGGGTGCTAGTATAAATCTGATGCCTCTAGCAGTATACAGACAATTGGGCTTGGGAGCCCCCTCACCCATGACTATGCGGCTACTCATGGCAGACAGGTCAGTCAAGCGGCCCGTGGGAATCCTATGCGATGTGTTGGTTAAGGTAGGAAGGTTCATATTTCTGGCAGATTTTGTTATTCTGGACTGCAGGTCGATTTTGAGGTCCCTATCATCCTTGGGAGACCATTTTTATCTACTGGTAGAGCATTGATGGATGTGGAATGAGGTGAGCTGACCTTCAGATTGAACTCAAAGGAGGTCAAGTTCAATGTACGTGCTTCCATAAAATGACCCAAAGAGATGTCAGTGATGTCAATTATTGACGTAGAGGAGACTTACTTTTCGGAGGTCCCAGTTGAGGAAGAAATGGGTGTAGATGAGCTGGCTATTGTAATAATGAATTTTCTAGATGATGGTGTGACTGATTATAAGGGTACGGTGCAAGCACTACAAGGCAGGGGAACCAGACTCTATGTGCCAAGAAATTTGGATCTAGATTTACAGAATAGACTATCCCCATCTGCTAAGCCTTCTGTTGAGGAGCCTCCAACAGTGGAGCTCAAGGAACTGCCGCAACATTTAAGGTACGCGTTTCTTGGTGATAATAACACTTTACCTGTGATTGTGGTTGTAGATTTGCAAGAAGAGCAGATGATAGCATTATTGGGGGTGCTGCAGAAGTTTAAGAAGGCCATTGGTTGGTCCATTACCGATATTATGGGAATTCCGCCAGGCATATGCACTCATAAGATGAAGTTACAAGACAACTATGTGCCTAGAATCGAGCATCAATGCAGGCTTAACCCGCCCATGTAGGAGGTTATGAAAAAGGAGATCATTAAGTGGTTAGATGCTGGGGTCATATACCTAATTTCAGACAGTCAGTGGGTCAACCCAGTACAGTGTGTACCTAAGAAAGGGGGGTATGATAGTCATCGCCAATGATAAGAACGAGTTGGTCCAGTCACGTCCTGTAACTGGCTGGCGGGTCTGCATAGACTATAGAAAATTGAACAAATAAACCTTGAAGGACCATTTACCCATGCCAGTCATGGACCAAATGTTAGATCGGTTAGCAGGCAAAGGATGGTACTATTTCCTGGACGGGTATTTAGGGTATAATCAAATATCGATAGCGCCCGAGGATCAAGAGAGGACTACCTTCACTTGTCCATATGGGACGTTCGCTTTCAGACGGATGCCATTTGGGTTGTGTAACGCCCCAACTACTTTTCAGTGATGCATGATGTCTATCTTCTCAGATATGGTCGAGGATACCCTCGAGGTATTCATGGATGATTTCTTCGTGGTGGGTTGTGTAACGCCCCAGCTACTTTTCAGTGATGCATGATGTCTATCTTCTCAGATATGGTCGAGGATACCCTCGAGGTATTCATGGATGATTTCTTCGTGGTGGGTAAGTCATTTGACGACTGTCTTCTTAACCTAAGCAGGGCTCTACAACGTTGTGAGTAGGCGAACCTAGTCTTGAACTGGGAAAAATGCCATTTCATGGTCAATGAGGGGATAGTCCTTGACCACAAGATCTCAAAAAGAGGCATAGAGGTAGATAAGGCGAAAATTGAAGTTATTAAAAAATTGCCGCCACCTATCTTAGTGAAAGGTGTCAGAAGTTTTCTGGGGCATGCGGGATTCTACCGCTGGTTCATAAAAGACTTGTCCAAAATTACACATCCGTTGTGTAAGCTTTTGGAAAAAGATGCCAAGTTCTAGTTCGATGAAAGCTACAGGAAAACCTTTATGACTTTGAAGTAAAATTTGATTACTGCGCTTGTGGTTGTGGCTCCTGACTGGTCAGACCCATTTGAGATTATGTGCGATGCAAGTGGAACTGCTGTAGGAGTTGTGCTGGGTCAGAAGCACAACATGATCTTTCACCCTATTTACTATGCCAACAAGACCCTGAATGAAGCCCAGAGAAACTACACCGTAACTGAACAGGAATTGTTAGCAGTGGTCTATGCTTTTGACAAGTTTTGGGCCTACCTCTTGGGTACCAAGGTAATTGTGCACACCGACCATGCAGCATTGAGGTATCTTATGGATAAGAAGGATGCCAAACCAAGACTAATTCGGTGGGTCCTACTATTGCAAGAGTTTGATTTTGAGGTCCAAGACAGAAAAAGGACCGAGAACCAAGTTGCAGATCATCTGTCTCGCCTGGAGGATGAGTCAAAGGGGAACGATTGGTTAACTATCAATGATTTATTTCCCGATGAGCAGGTACTAGCCTTTTCTGTTGATCTAATTCCGTGGTATGCTGATTATTCTAACTATCTGGTGAGTGACCACATGCCTGAGGACTTAACCTCTCACCAGAGAAAAAAGTTTCTCCATGATGTGCACAGGTACTTCTAGGATGAACCATTCTTGTTCCGCTCATGCGCTGATGAGATCATTTGGAGGTGTATCCCTGAAGAAGATATGTTGAGCATAATGGAAGCATGCCATGCTTCTCCCAGGGGGAGGGGCACCACAGTAGTGCCAGGACTGCTAAAAAGATACTCCAAATGTGGATACTACTGGACCACTCTGTACAAGGATACTCATGATCTAGTGCAGGGATGTGATCAATGTCAGCGACAAGGTAATATCTCTAGGCACCAGGAGATGCCCTTGACTCCTATTCTGGAGGTTGCAATATTTGATGTCTGGGGCATCGACTTCATGGACCCCTTTGTGAGCTCTTATGGCATGAGGTATATCTTGGTGGCGGTTGACTATGTCTAAAGGTGGGTGGAAGCAGTGGCACTGCCAAACAATGAGAGTAAGAGCGTAGCCTAGTTTTTGAGGCGTAATATCTTTTCCAGATTTGAGACTTCCAAAACTATCATTAGTGATGAGGGGACCCATTTCTGTAACAAAATCTTTCGCACAGTACTGGCTAAGTATGGAGTTAAACAACATAAGGTCACCACACCCTACCATCCGAAGACTAGTGGCCAGGTTAAAGTGTCTAATAGAGAGATTAAAGAGATCCTAACTAAGTTTGTCAATGCTTCTAGGACTGATTGGGAAAGGAAACTCGATGATGCACTGTGGGCCTACCGCACAACATACAAAACCCCTATTGGTATGTCCCCATACCAATTGGTGTTTGGTAAGGCTTGTCAATTACCCGTGGAGCTAAAGTATAAGGCATTGTGGGCCTTAAAAAAGTTGAATATAAATTTAGAGGAAGCCGCAGACCTGATATTGGACCAAATCAACGAGTTGGATGAGGTGCGTCTGCAAGCGTACGATAGTGCTGCACTGTACAAGGCCAGGATGAAGGCCCAGCATGACAGACACATCACGCCACATAATTTTAATGTGGGCGATAAAGTGTTGCTTTACAACTCTCAGTTGCGGCTGTTTCCAGGTAAGCTAAAGTCTAGATGGGCTGGCCCATAAAAGGTTGTTCAATTCTTCCCCCATGGTGCATTGGAGTTAGAAGCTGAGACTGGGCACCGGTTCAAGGTTAATGGCCAAAGAGTCAAGAAATATTTGGGTGCTACTTCTGAAGCCTACGTGGTGGAGGTAGTACACCTTGATAAAGTCTGAGTAGTTAGGGATCCGCGTCATGCCGCGACGTTAAATCAAACGCTTCATGGGAGGCAACCCATGCTGTAATCATTTCTATATAAAATAATAATAATAATAAAAAAAATAATTAAAATTATCTATTTTTAGTATGTCATGTGTCGTTTTTTTTATAGTTGCAGGTGCTTGCCGGTTTACTGGGAAGCCCCGACAGTGAACCATGGTGGGTACGACAGGTGCTGGAACTCAAACCACGAAAAAGGGGCCAAGGACAGTGACACGACAATGTACACGGACCGTGTGATCATGGCCCGTAAGTGTGTCATGGCCACATCCTCCCAGGTATAATGGGTCCTCGCCGACAAACTCGCCTTCGAGATTCTCCCACCGAGTCCTCCAGAAAAAGATCAAGTAATGGCTTGGGCGCTGAGTCGCCAGGGGGGTCGGAGGTCCGATACTCTGGACCTGTCTTACCTCACTCTCCCCGCATAACTCAGGCCCGGACGACCCACCATATAGTGACCCCCTTGCTACTGAGGGGGTCCTACTTCCCACGGGAGAAGAGGACGCTGTAACTCAAGACTTTGAAGAGGAGGATCATATCGCTACTCTTGACGCACCGGACCACCAGGATGATGCCGCGGAGGACGAGCTCTGAGACAGCGATGATGAAGCTATACACTATGCTGTATCTCGGGCACCTAATGATGACGAGGCAAGGGCTACTATCCATTTCCTCCGAGCTCGTTGGACCACCTTAGGCGGCCGAGACATATTTTTCCATGGATTGACTAATGGATCCGAGGGTTTTCAGCGGCGTCCTGTGCTGCCAGAGTTAATTGTGCTGACCAAAAACTTAGATGCAGTCCCAGAGATCAAAGCCACCTTCGACTTTCACGAGTTTGGGTGGATGACCCAAAAGCCTGGGTTCTATGGGCCTACCCTCATCCAGGAGTTCTACTCCTCTTATGCTGCTGATCTTATGAATTCGGTGGGGCACAGTTCTAGGAGACTGCGGTGCCACTTGGCCATGAATGTGGCCCCATTGCATCATTTGTCTATCCGGGGTGGTGAGGTCAATATTTCTGAAACTATTATCAACCGATTCCTGCATGGACCTGATTAAATACCACCAGCTGACAGACTGTATGCAGCCAAAGTCCACCAGGTTTCTGAGGTAGCACTATTGGCGGATCCTGAATCTTGAGTTACTGTCGTGACCTGGATTGCTCAGCAGATTGCCTTGCAAGGTGCTGAAGCCGCTTGGGTCAATGACGCACGAACCCCCATTACCAAGGCCTCCCTCACTTTTTATGCCAAGTTTTGGTGGTCCGTGGTGTGTGCCCGCTTGCGATCCACTCTTAATGACAACACCCTTCAGTTGTTGCAGGCTTCATTGGTGGCGTGCCTCATCACTCGCTACCCTATTAATATGGGACGAGTCATCGCCACCGAGATGAGAGACCGAACACTCAGTGAGCGAGCGACCTTCCCTTTCCCTTGTTTAATCAGAGGCCTCTGCCAGTGGGCCCATGTTTCCACTACTAGGTATCTATACCGAAAGATGTATCCTACCATAGGGGTTAACATCGCCCTGATTAAAGACATCAATAATCCATTTTTTCGGTCTAGGACACAGCGCTATGGGGCCCCACCCATATTTCCTCAAGCAACCTTACAACAACTTATAGATTTGGTGGGAGTCTCAGGTATTCCCCCGAGGAGTGAGGCGTTGGAGCAGGCTAGGGGTGGCACCTCACAGGCGACAGTGGATCCGAGTTATGTCTACGTGCCCTATGAGTTTTTAGCCAGATTGGTAAATGAGCAGCGGCAAACCCGAGCCATAGTGGACTAGATTGTTGAGAGGATGCCTCAGGTGCTCCATTCTCATGCAAAATCGATCCTCTCTGATCTTCGAAGGGAGATAGTTGTTGTCCAAAACCAGATAAACGACTTGGAGATGTATTTCCACGAGCGGTTCAACAGCTTGTCAGGGATGGAGGTGGCCAATATCGCAAATACGATCGCAGAAATGAAAAATCAGATCATCGTGCTCATAGCTAAGTATAATGCCCCACCTCCACCTCTTCCTACTGAGTCTCTACTGAACTTGTTTGCAGCTCCAGCCCCCGCACCGTCTTTGGATGATTACTGGACTTTTCCCCCTCCGGCGCCTGCTGCTACCACTATGGAGCCACCTGAGGCTTCTTAATGGAAAGGGAAGGACAAAAAGCAACACCAACGCCATATCCCACCGTCGGATGCTAAGGAGGCGGAGAAAAGACAGTTGCGCAAAGCGCTTTGATCCAGCCGACGGGCCGCTGCAATACAAGCGGAGCAGGAGAGGCTGGCCTATGAGGCAGATCAAGCCGGAGCTTCTGGGAGTGCATCCGGTTAGGTCCCGCCCTTTGATGGAGCCAACCCCACTAGGGGGTCTTATACTGATGATATTTATCAGCCCGACGCCTAGCGCGTCTCAGGTATGTCCTTTCCCCCTTTGTTTTTATATTTCTTGCTTTATGTGCATTGAGGGCATTGCACTGTCTTTTTTGTGGGGGTAGGGCATTCCTTCTACCTAGGAGTTTTTGTTGAAATATTTCTTTTCTCTCAAGTGGTCTATCTAGTAGAACTGGCATGTTTATGTTGTGTAATTAGCATAAGTATAGGTCTGTAATAGAGTCTGCAAAAACCCTGAGTTTGTATGATGAAAAGGGCCTATATTCACAGTGCTTGTGTGTGCATGCATTTTGTCTTTACTAACTTGCGTGGTCCGTGCTAAGCATTTTGTACATTGTCTAGTTGATATCAGAATGAATGAGAATGACTTGGTTGGTTGGTTTTGAATAGCATAGCATGGGTGCCATGTGTGTGTGAGCCTATTAGTTTTAATTCAATTGACACACTTGTAAGCTAGAACTTGCCCAGTTAGTCCCACTGAAATAATTGAATAACTGGATTAGGAAAGGATCTTAGGCCATTTTTTTGTAAAGTCACTTAGCCTGAAATTGACCAACCAAATGAAATTGTTCCCTTTGAACCAAAAGTTGAGCCGAAATGAACCTTTTCTTTGTAATCACCCAACTCACCTTCCTTATTTATATGCAAATCTTTACTTTGGCCCTGGTCTCTCCAAGGACATTGTGAACCTCAATTTAGGCAAAAAACCTAAGTTGAGGGTGACTTTTATTGGCCCTAGTCCTGTTGAAAAGACACTGTGCACCTCAACCTAGGAAAAAAGCCTAAGTTGAGGGTGGATATTGTAGGGAAAGCGGAAGAATAAAGGGGGGAAAAGGAGTTAAGTGATGAAAAGAAATAAAAAGCTTAGGAGTGAAGCCACAGAAAAAAAATGTAAAAATAAAAACAAATAAATGATCATAATATCTGAAAGAAGAAAAAAAAGGTGACAATACTCCTTATAGTATCTGGAGTAGGGGACGATAAGAATTTGGGTATAAAAAGTTGAGGGCTAAGCCAAGGTAGTGTTTTGGAGGGGCAAATTTAGTCACTATTGATCATAAATGTACCACACCCTAACCCGAGCCTATGTTACAAGCCATAAAAGCCCTAAAGTGATCCTAAAAAGGTTGTTCGAGAGTAAAGGTGGTGAAAATAAGGACAAGAATATGGTCTATACTTGTGTGTCAGTTGAAAATCTATTGTGAGCATGAGTGTCTACATTCTAGTCTCTGCTTTGCATTCATATACAGTGTGTGAGACTTCTTTGTAGCGAGGGCACTATTCTTGCATTATTTTGTTACCAAACCAGCTAGTCATCTTTATTCTTGAGTATAAGTGGTTCAACTGGATGTGATGCTTAGTCGGAGGTATGTAAGTCGGTCTGGGCGCATGTACATGTTGAGTTTACGTTTGCTGGGTAAAACTGATTTATTTGGGGATTATTGTATGACTTCTGTTAGGGGCTTATATTTGTGTATTGTGTTGTGTGTTTTAGTCATTGCTTGAGGACAAACAAGGATTCTAAGTTGAGGGTGTTGATGAGTCGCGAAAATGCAACTCCGATAACATTTTTTACTTAGAATTTTCACGAGTTCTCAAGCAAATTTATGTGTTTAATGTTACGTTTAGTGTTATTTTTAGGAAATCAGGTTGAGGCATGGATACAGGTTCAAAGGAAGCAAAAATTGTGAGAAATGACGTTGTCAGCATCACACGGGCACCTTCAGGGGCCATGTGAGCTTACACGAGTTTTAGGGGTGGTCCGTGTATGTTGGCAGTGAGCACTACAGGTCGAGGCAAGACAAATAGAACAAAGTGTCACCTCACCGTAGGTCTCACGATCCGTGCACATCCTCACGGACCGTGTAGCTGACCGTGAAGGGAGGCAGAAAGTCCAACCATAAGTGAACAAGAAAATGCTTCCAAGTGAGACCACACGGTACTCTTCACGGGTCGTGGGACGGTTAATGGGTCGTTTTCCTAGCCGTGAGATGAGATAGAAAGTGCGAGCTGAGAGAGGAATGGAACACGGGACCCTTTACAGGTCATGTGGATACTCACGGGCCGTATGGCCAGCCGTGAAGGGAGGTAAAAACTCTGGCTAGGAATGCACAAAAATTGTTGCTAAGGGAGGCCACACGGTACCCTTTATGGGCCGTGTGGAGGTACACGATCCGTCTTCCCTTCCGTGGTGAGAGGCAGAGACTTTTGCTGAAACGGTGCAGAAATATTGCCAAGTGAAGACTCACGGATGACTTCACGTACCATTAAGTGGCACACGATCCGTGTAGTTGTCGTCGTTCATGCCGAAGCCCAGATTTCCTATTTTAGTTTGGATTAAGTTTTAGGTCATATATATATATATTTAGGTCATTTTTGGTTATTGTTGACTGCTGGACATGATATACTTGAGAAAACTTCATTGTTTAAGCTACTTTTATTAGATTTGCGACTTTACATCCATTCGGTTATGATTGTAAGCCATAAATTTGGTGTGTATTCAGTCATAAGTAATAAATTTGCTGCGTATTCAGTCATAAGTATTAATCATGCTTTGTTTATCTCATTGTAATTCGAGTTCTTCAATCATGCTAGACTAAACCCACAACTAGGGTTGTGGGAACCATGATAACCAAATAAGATAGGCAATCTTAGGGCAAACGTCTAGAATGATCGTCATATGCATCATAGGATGTTTTCAATTTAATCTAAACCTTAATGAGTCGACGCGTTAGGGTAACCCTGTATTCACTGCATGCCCGAGAGGAATGTAGTGATTAGGAAAAGAATCCTATGACAGAATTCTAGGTTATTAACCTAGTCTAAGTGCTTGAGATCGAGAGGTGAGAGCATCCTAGGATTTAAAGTAAGGGTAAAATGGATAAAATGTTCTGAGACCGGAAGGTGAGGAATGATATACACCTAAGAGGGACTGGAAGGTGAATTAGGTGTTAACTAGTTGCTTACTTTGTATATGTGATCACTATCGTAGAAGCCCTAAGTTTGAATATCGGAATTGGTATCATGGGGACCACAAACCTAGTCTAGTAATACATTATTGAATCCCAGTAGTCATTTTAGAGAGTTAATCAGTAGAATAAGCTTGATAATTAGTTTTATATTACTACAAAACTCTCATTTTCATTATGCATTTTTATTCCGAAAATAGTAATTACACGTGAGACTAAGTGCTAGTACCTTTATTTTCACGGATCCCCTGTGGGATCGACCCCAACTCTTGTTGGGTTCTATATTTGGTCATCGACCGCTTTGCACTTCGTTTGAGGTGTGAGTTTGGGCGTATCAAATACATTTTGAATTTGATACTTCATATGTATTATAGATATTTTTAATGCGCGTAGAGAATATAAGTAATATATTTTTAATATAATAATTATTTTAACATCATTAATAAGATAAAATATTAAAAAATAACTATAATACATTTTAAATTCAATAAATAATATATATTATAAGTATTATGTGTGAATTTTTAAATATTTTAGTATGATTTACTTAATTTTATATTATTAAAAATATATTATATTTATTGAAATAATATAATAAAATTCATAACAATGTATAATATTAAAGATGATGAGTTGACTATGGAGGGAGAAAAAGAGAGAAAAGAGATTTTTTTTTAAAAAGAGAAAAAGACGCCAGGCGCCGACCAAGAAAATAAAGAGAAAGAGAAAGAGAAGAAGAGAATTGCTTTTTGTAATTTTTTGGTAAAATATGTTATAAACTGTACTAAAAAATATCGTAAAAAAGGATAATATTTGATATATAATGTATTATATATGTAAATACTCTTTTAATTGGTTTCAATTTTAGTCTGTTCAAGCCTTAACCCATAACAAAAGAATCTTCAATTGAGCTCAATTTAATCTCCAATTTCAACCCGTTCTAAGGCTCTTTACTTGCATTGATATAATGTATGTTTTCTATCTATTTTATATTTTCTATCCTTTATCTATCAATTTGTAATTTGTTTTTTATTTTTTTGAGTTGAAATTCAAATTGTGGTTATAATAAATAAATACTAATATGTTAGAATAATTGATATTAAGTGGGTCAAATTTGGCGGGTCATGACCCAAATTGAATTATAACCCATTTGAGCCCAACCCGTTTGAGTAAAAAGTAAATTTGGGGGGGAGGGGGGTCATAACCCAACCCAATTTCTATTTCAACTCTTTTTAACATTCTCAATTTCAACCCAACCCGCCCGTTTGACACCCTTAGTTATAACCTTTCTAAGAGGTTGTGACTTTTTTGAATGATTGTGACTATTAGGCATTATATGTACCTGTTCATACTATCTTTTGTTACTTATAAATAAAGAGGTTTTAAAACATTTTTAAATTATAAGGGGTCGTTTGGTGTGAGGTATAAGTTATAGTAATTTCGGGATAAAATATAGGCTTATTTTATCCCATGTTTTGTTGAAGGTATAAGGTAATCCTTGGACTATTTATCCCACCATTTTTGTCTTTGTGATGGGATAAGTTATCCCATATATATGGTGGGATAACTTATCCCAAGATTAATTATCCTGGGATAACATGTTGCTAACCAAACGACCCCTAAATTTTCTAAGTTTTCTTATATTAAAAGTAAATACTTTTTCACATTAAAAGATTGTGATTTTTTCAAAGGGTCATGACTTTTTTCAAAAAATTGTAATTTTTCGAAAAGATTGTGACTTTTCTAAAGCATTGTAAATTTTAAACTATAAATATAATTTTTCTATGTTTTCTTTTCCTCTTCTTCTTCTTAAAACACCTAATTTAGTACATCTTTTATATTTCATATTATATTATATTTATTTAAAGGGTTGTAACTTTTCAAAAGGGTTGTGATTTTTCGTAAGAGTTGTGACTTTTTTTAAAAGGTTATGATTTTTTTAAAAAGTTGTAGCTTTTTCAATGAGTTGTAATCTTTCTGAAGGAGTGTGACTTTTCTGATAAGGTACTATAAGCACCTATTTATACTATCCTTTGTTGGCTATAAATAGAGGGGTTCTCCCACTTTTTTAAACTACAAATTTTTGATTTTTTTTTATTTTTCTTCTTCCTAAAATACCAAATTTAGTACATGTTCTATATTTCATATCATATTATATTAGCTTATATTATATATTATATTATATTAAAAATAAATATCTTTTTACATTGAAGAGTTATAACTTTTTCTAAGAGTTGTGACTTTTTTGATGAGTTGTGACCTTTCTGAAGAATTGTGACTCTTTTTGAAGGATTGTTACTTTTCTGATAAGGTACAATAATCACTTATTTATACTATCTTTTGTTGGCTATAAATAAAGGGTTCTCTCACATTTTTAAACTACAAATTTTCTATTATTATTATTATTAAAACACCCAATTTAGTACATCTTCTATATTTCTTATTATATCTATTATTAATTATATTATGTTATATTATATTAAAAGCTGTCACGATCCGATCTTTCAGGTCATGACGACGCCTATTAGATCTCACCTATAGGCAAACCACCCAATATTCATAGTATTTGTCCTAATAGCTAAGCATAACGATAACTAACGACATACAAAACAAGTCAACAACAACATATCCCAAGACCTGAAAGTCACCTGTACAGAGCTACTATAGACTCAAAAATAAAAATATATACATAGCCAGAATATTACAATACAATACAAGCTAAAACTAGATGTGTACAAGTCTAATATCTGAATACAAAAGACGACCAAATAACAAAAGAAGAATGAAGAAGGGTCTACTAAGATCCCAAAAAGATGTTGGTGCTCACCAAAAGTCTCCTGAAGGGTCTACAATGCCCCTAGATCAGCGGTCATGGCTCGTACCTGGACTTGCACCACGAGTATATGCAAAAAAATAGGGTGAGTACCGATGGAAGGTACCCAGTAGGCATCATCGACCGACTGAGTGAAATATAGTAAGAACAAATGCAATAAAATGTTGTAGTGCTAACTATCTAAACCCGGGTCTAATGATAAGCATGTCTATAGAACCATGGAAACCCAACTGAACGAAACCCAACAATGTACCATGAAACAAACTGATGGAATTCAAACCAAAACTATGTCACATGGTTGAGGTATTGTGTTGTACGTGTGTGTAAGGCCCTAGTGTCTATGACTGTACGCCAACTGGGCCCCCCATAAGCCCAGAAGGTACACCCACACTTAATTAGGGTGTGTGTATAGGTGTATGGATACAAGAATCAGTAACAAATGGTATGAGATCTGTGATACCCCATAACTCTATTCTTACATGCACCTATGTTTCAAGACTCATTCTTACATATGAGAAGTGGATTAGGGTCATAAGAGGCCTTTAGTACTTAGTCGAATTTAAAACTTTCCTATCAATTAAGTTTCTCGCATTAGATTATACAAGGGTCAACTTTAAATTATCATAACTTTTAGCACACAAAGAATTAGGTGGCCTATGATTATCAGATGAAAGGTCTTTGAATTAGCTTTCCAACTCCACTAATTTCATCTCATTTAGAGTTTGGAATCAAAAGTTATGGCCGTTTTACTACAGACTGCCAGAGCAAAGTGAACATATGAGCTGAGTTAGGGGTCGTGGTTTGAATGATGGACCGTCTGGTAACTCATGGAAAAAACTTCAGAAAGTCTATTTTTGAGCCCCCAACTTGACGAACCCAACTACGGGTAGTAGGTGCTTCTAGGGACCATGGTTTGGGCTCTTTGTCATTTTCATGAGGTCGGAATGAATCTTTATTAATATCAAGTGATCTTACAAGCATTGAGATACTTAATGAGTGCACTTTATCCATGTAAATTCATTTTAAAAAAATTCTCAGTGTTAATTGATGAATAAATATTTCATTTGTAAAATGCTCAATTTGTAGACCAAGATAAAATTTTGTATTTTCAAGGTCTTTCATTTCAAATTCTTTTTTCAAACATTCTACTGATTTTGAATCCTCTTTATGAGTTCCAATGATATTCAAGTCATCAACATATACAACTATTATAATAAATTCTGATCCGAACTTTTTAATAAATACAAAAAGATAGATTGGGTCATTCTTGTACCCTTCTTTCATAGGTATTCACTAAGACGATTATACCACATGCGTCCTAATTGTTTCAATCCATAATTTTTTTTGAAGTTTTATTAAACAAGTTTTCTGAGAATCTTTATATATATCTTTGTCTGATGAACCATATAAATAAGCTGTAACGACATCCATCAGTTGCATGTGAAGTTTTTCATAAAATTATAAGATATTTGAAGGTTATTACATCCACCACAGGAGAATTTGCCTCCATATAATCAATATTAGATTTTTGCAAAAATTTTTGTGCCACAAGTCGTGCTTTATATCTTACAACTTTATTTTTTTATTTTGTTTTTGCACAAAAGTTCATTTGTACCCTACTGAATTTATACCTTTAGGTGTTTGGACTATCGGTCTAAAACCTTTTTCTCTCAAGCAAAGCTAATTCAACTTGAATAACATCTTTCCATTTTGGTCAATCATTTATGCATCTACATTTCTTAATATATTTTGATTTGAAATCCTCATTATGTTACATTATTTCACAGGCAACATTATAAGCAAATAAATTATCAACAATTGTATCATTCAATTTAATATTTTCTCGATGAGACATATTTATTGAGATCTCTTCATTGTTTTTAGGCACCTAAACCTTCTTTAAGGTTTCATCAATTATTATGTCTTCTTGCTTTTCTTAAGCAAGCTCTTTCATATTATGACCATCTTGATCATTTGCTCCTTTTTTCAAGAATTTTTATCTTTAGAACCAAGTGGTCTATCACATTTTAAGCATGATTTAAATTCATTTACATTAATTAATTATTCTATCTGGATATCAACTCGAATTGGAGCATTAACAACTGAAATATAAGATTTAGTTACTCTTGATAGATCAATAAATGCATCTGACAATTGATTTGCAATATTCTTTAAATGAATTATCTTTTCAACTTGCAGTTCACATTTATTTGTAAGAGGATCTGAATGAGATAATAATAATACATTCCAATCTATCTTTTTTCTTGACTGTTTATTTTCTCCCCCTAATGTTGGGTATACTGATTCATCAAAATAACAATCAACAAATCTTGCCATAAATAAATTTCCAGTCATAGGTTCTAAATATTTTATAATAGAAGGAGATTCATACCTCATATATATCCCCAACCTTCTTTGGAAATCCATATTTTATGTTTTGGTGGAGCAACTAGAATATATATTGCATATCCAAATACTCTAATATAGAAAATATTTTGCTCTGTTGCTTTCCAAGGACACGCAAGTGTACGCAGCCAACTCAAGTAATATAGTGGCTATTATAAAGTCGGGATATCAAACCAAAGAGCTTTTAATCTGGATTTAATTATCCTCAAAAGACAAAATAAATTGTGTGTTTTGTGCAAGAGATAAAATGGTTTATTACTTTCTACTAATTTAATAAGATAAAATTAATCTAGCAACTAATTCAATTCTTTAATTAAGATTTAACCAATGTGAACGGACTTCTAGGACTGCAACATTTTTATACATATGTTATATCCTCAATTCCTCTAATTATTAGTGTGTTTCTTAATTACTGATTTACAGGGTTAAATTTACAATCATGGTCTTTCGACCTCTAATTGTCTATTCTTATTGACAACCTAACTACATCATTGAGTGGGGATAGGTGTGAATCAATGAAAATGCATTAACTCTATCATCCTATTTTATTAACCAAGCAAGGTATATGGGTAGGTGTCATAGGTCTCCCATATACAAATCATTCTAGAACCCTAGAACAAACAAACTCTCTGTATCCTGTGTTCTATTCCCTATTCATCTTTCAAATTCAAGGTAGACAACATATTTATTTCAAGGTTGGCTAGACAATGAAATAATAATTTAAAAAATACAAGAGTAATTAATATGAAACCTATTAATAGACCAAAGAGAAGAAATCTAAAACATAGTCTGTGGTTACAATCTCAGAATTAAGGAATTTAGCCACTCATTATTTGAATTAAAAATTTCAATAATCTAAGAAACATTTAATGAGTGAAATTAAGAGAGGAAAAGTCGAAAGATTAACCTTAGAAAATTATTCTTTGACCTTTTCCTTTGTCCCAACTAAAGAATGAATAATAAAAAATATTCTAAAATAATATATAAAGCCTAAAATCCCTTTTTCTAACTTTTTCCTACTTAAACTCAAGGTCCGCGCCACAGACGAATTTTATCCATGTGTACTTTTGCAATTCCAACTTTTCATTGAATTTTGGCCTGCCCTCAACCCAGATCGCGACACAAGCTAGGTTCACCATGGTATATTTTGAACTTTTTCTGCTTGGCTCCTTTTGAACTGCCATCAAACACCTCCTCGACGCGGAGGTGTTCCACCATAGTGTATTTTGCGTTTGCTCAATTTCTCAGGTTGTGTTCCCCTTTGTTTTATAGTTATGGATTTGGACCTCCATTTCTACTTTAAGTTCTGTAAAACATAATCAAAAGTGCCTCTCGGCCAAGTGAGCTAGAAATAACTAAATCACAATGAAACCACCTAGACTCTATGACGTTGTCCTCAAACTAAGCTATAAATATGGTAAATTTGTCTATTAGGCGTATAAATACACCTAAGATTACCACCCCACACTTAAGGCTTTGTTCATCCTCGAACAAACCATGACCCATGCATGCATACTCACAAGGTATTCTTGCTCAAGAAGTAAATATTTACACAGGAGCTTGGCTAAGCAACATGTCAAACACTGAATTCACATTGACTAACCCAAAAACCACCCAATCTCTGAGATGTATTCTATAATGCATGCAGACTCATTTGATACTTTTGTTCTGAGTTACTATAGTTATCAATCCTTCAATAATCATGTGCCCTCACAGAAAGAACTACCCATATACACACGATGAAATCAGTGCAAACAATGATAATAGGTACCACAAAGAACTATCACTCTCCCAAATGACATCACATGTTGCAAATAATCCCCACAGACTTGCCCTTAATGTATTTCCTCACTATCACAAAAAGTTTAGTTTAGCTTTAAGGATCACACAGGACTTTGTTTAGATTGTAATGTAGGCTAAGGACAGGTGGGTAATGTCTTTGGATATGAATTAGAGGTTCAACTCCCAAGCTTTTTAGTCCATTATATGCTCTTTTTATGTACACTTGTTTGTTCCCTTGATATGCAATACCCCACTGAGAACCCTCTAAATATTATTGACACTAAGCATATACACACTGAAATTTTTATTTTCACTATTAATTTATTTTGGTATGGATTTTTCATTCCAGGAGCAGGTTTCTGATGCGGACCCTTCTGGTTAAGGCTCTAAAATTTTTTACTTTTTATGTTTTTTCTAAACTAGAAATTGTCTCTGGGGTATCCTTTTTAAAGCTTATTCCCTCCTTTAACTTCCCATCCTAAAGCGCTTAGGATATTTGGATCAAAATTACAGTCTTAAAAAGAAGGGGAATGACTTATTATGTGGGTATCCAACGAACAAGTCTAAGGCTTAACAAGGTTAACTAAGAGTGAATTATCTATGGTGGGTTCCAATAAAGGTCTAGAATAGGGTGGCCAAAGAAATGCCTAAATCACTTCGTAAAGCTCTACATCCTACTCAGTTCAGTATACATATAGGGCAAGTTCTAGCAATTATGACAACATAGACAATCAAATAAGCTCACTCACACATGACACATGCCTAATCTAGGGATCAACACTATTATAATCATTACATGCACTCACGTGAATTCAAAATTAAGCATACATTTATAGGCACATAACTAAAATTAGGCATTTTGGATTTTTCAATTTTTCTACCAACATGGACACTATGCAATATTATCAATCCTTACAGCTAAAATCACAAACAAATGAGACACTACATTGACGAATACCCTTAGGAAGGTCATCATCCATCTATCATAGGTCCTGGTCCTCAATTATGACTATGCAAAATAGGATAACAAACATAATTCAAACCAAGTCAACTAAAATTAAACTATTGAGACATAACATAATAGCATCACATTATCCTAAAACATATATAGATCATATGAAATAGAAATATTGTCTTACCCTAAAGAAACATAAACAGAAAATAAAATTATCTTAAATACATAACAAAAATGAAAAAAATAAAGCATCAAATTATCAATCAAATACCCCCACCCAACACTTAAAACATTGCACTGCCCACAGTCAAGTACATACTAAACCAAGTGAAGTAAGGGGGTCCGCCAACTCATTCATCATCCATCCACGGAAGTGTCGATAAATATGCCACGTTAAATGGTGGCTCATCCTCTGCCTCGCCATCAAACTCAATGTTAGATGTCTGCCAGATATGCTCCTCATCTATGGGGACATCATCATCAACTAGCTCAAAGAACCTAGGCCCGATCCTTAGTACCACCTTGGTATGGTCATTAAGAGGATACTTGAGCTCTACCTGATCGATCTCATCAGTAGTAGATGGGCGACCTCCAATGGTGTGGCGTAGCATCTCCAGGCCATACATGCGTCCCATGATAAGCTCATCTTGGTAGGCTCGCTCTCGTGTAGTCAAAATTAGCCCATATGACTACTATGGCCCTTTGGTGTTGGTGACATTGAAGGGCATTAAGAGAATGTCGGGCATGTAGTCGAGGTTCTCCTCCGGGATACCTGCCTTCCTGCACAATATAGTAATCAATCCACCAAGGGAATACCTTCAACTCCAATTAACTTGGGCCTTTCTGATGGAGGATTTGAGGATCGCTCCGATGTTTATATCCATCCCTGTCATCAAAGCATAAACCAAGCAAGTCCTGTCTCGTGTCACCTTCGTGAAGTGCCAGTTGTAAATCAAACTATGCATTATGATCTTCAACCACACCCTCATTTCCCTATTTATGTGAGCGAAAAGGAAGGAAAGGTTGTATTCTCTATAGTCGTGCTTAGTCCAACCGATAGTAGACTGGGTTCCCGCTAAGATGTGCCTCATCTCCCGGTATGGTGTCCAGATCTGTAACTTAGTCAAAGGGGTTGTAGGCAGATCAAGAGTCCCAAGCATATGATTTATGGACAATGGGGATAAATTGACCTCCAAACTCCTCACATTGACGAAGTGTGTCTGGGTATCGGGTTGGTAGTTTGCGTAGAACTCCCTAACCATGCTAAGGTTTCACTCTAGAGGGTTCGTGAATATGAACTCCATGTGGAGTTACTACATCTGCCATGATATGACGAAACTCCCTCTCCAGACTATCATGGTTGATAGGCACATCAGGTAAGTACTTCGACTCGGCATGTGTGCCTTGTACCATTTTTGCCCAAACTAAAACACAACATTTAGGCCAAACTAGCGGCGCTGAACATGTGGGATGGAAGGTTCAGAAGGCATTTGAGGCACACCTGATCTCTTTTGTGGCTACGAAAACTCGCTTCCTTGCCAGCACGTCGACTACGGGACATCATAAGTGCCTACAAAAATAAAATGATATAATTAGACCAGAAACAAAACATCACCCATAAACCTACAGGATAACCATTTCCTCAGCCCCACACTTAATTCAAAATTAGGTGCAGTAAAGGTACTCAGACTTTCCTTTCACAAAAATTATTTCCATCATAACAATTAAGTTCGGACACCCTATCATTATTCGTAACCCAAGACATGCCCCCCAAATTGTTCATTAACCCAAAATCATATCATATTAACCCTTCACAACCCCAAACCAAAGAGTTCATCATTCATCACAATTTTAACAATTCGATTCAATCCATGTAACACAATTCAACCCTAAAATCAAGTGAAGATTTGCACAAGTGCACTCAATTCAAACCCAACAAACCAACATTTCACAATTGAATCATATTTTATGCAATTTCACCCACGGACATCCAACAATAACCAATTTAGCCCATAAGTCCAAAACAACCATGAACCCATGTAGATCATTATGGAAATTAATAAACAAACACTCCATAACCTTCAATTTGGACAATTTTCCCCAAAAATTCAGCCTAAGGTTTCACATAGTGGGCAACTAAACAAATCATCAACATATTCTACTTCAAACAAGTATAATGAGTTACCCATGCTAAGAATCTTAGAAAAAGCATGTTATAATCAATTACTATGGCAATTTTAAAGAAATTCACCAAGATGAAGCATGAATTTTGAGTTTCTCAAGCCAAAAATAGGAGAAAAACATATCTGGTAGAGTGTAGAGGAAGAAAAAACCAACAAAAATTTGCTTGGAGTGGTGAGGTGTCATGAATTTGGTGAGAAAACTGGAGTTAGGGTTGGGAGTTTGGGAGAAATTGGGAAAAGTTGAGAGAAATTGGGTGATTTTGGGGAAAGGGTAGCAGAAATAGGGAGGAAAAACATGGGGTGGGGGTTAAAAAGGGGTGAAAAAATTAGTGGGGTTGGGTTAATTTCGTAAAAAATTATTCATGACTAAGACAGGTCTACGACTCGGACTGGTCGTGGACTTGTATTTATAATTTTTTTCTTTTTCGCGAATTCTACTTACCTGTCGAATTGACCTTAGCTGGAACGGGTCCATGACGCAGGCTGGTTGTGGAATCTTTTGGTTAAGAAATTTGGGTGTCCAAAAAAATTATATTTATCGATCGTCAGACCTTGGAAAATTTTCCAAACACCTGAGCAAGTGCTAAAACACCAAAACAAGTTAATCTAGCCACAAAAAATACAAAAATACTAAACAAAACTAAGAAAAATAAAAAATGAACAAAAAGTGAACTATGAGGGGTCGTAGACCTGTTGTTGACCTCCCTTCTAATTCACAAATTAATTTTTTTAAAATTTCTAAACTAAGAATTAAAACACCTAAAAGTTAAAATACATCACCATAGGTTTCCTCCTGTGTAGTGCTTGAGTTAATGTCGTGGCACGATACAACATCATTTATAAGCCAATTCATTGGCCTCCTCTTTATGTTCCGCATCGTCACCATAATAGTACTTCACTCATTGTCCATTTACCAGTAATGTAGATGTCTTGGTCTCGTTCCACCGCTCCGCAACACTATGTGGTGTAATACACACCACTTCAAATGGTCCAATCCTCTTACACCTTAGCTTTCCTAGAAAAAGTTTTAAATGAGAATTAAATAGGAGTGCCTTTTGTCCAAGCTCGAATGTGTGTTTGACGATGTGCCGATCATGCCATATTTTGGTCTTTTGTTTATAAAACTTGGCATTCTCGTACACCTATATTCTAAATTCCTCTAACTCCTGTAATTGCTCCAAGTGTTTATGCCCTGCGAGATCTGGATCTAGATTCAACTTCTTGATAGCCTAGTAAGCTTGACACTTGAGCTCAACAAGGAGGTGACAAGCCTTCCCAAACACCATCCTATAAGGTGAGGTGCCCATGGGAGTCTTATATGTTATCCTATATGACCATAAAGTCTCATCCAACTTTAATGCCCAATCCTTTCTTGTAGTATTCACAATTTCCTAAAGGATTTGCTTAACTTCTCTGTTGGACACTTCAACCCATCCACTTGTTTGTGGCTGGTAAGTTGTGGCCACCTTATGCCTTACCCATACTTGACTAGCAAATTCTTCATCGTCTGATTGATGAAGTGTGCCCCTTCATCAGCGATTATCGCTTTTGGAGTACCAAACCTGGTGAAGATGTTCTTCCTCAAGAACTTGCCCACCACCTTGGAGTCTTTTGTTGGCAATACTATTACTTCTACCCATTTAAACACATAGTCCACAACCACAAGAATGTACTAATTGTCAAAGGATGGTGGGAATGGTCTCATGAAATCCATTCCCCAGATGTGAAAAATCTCCACTTCAAAGATGTTGTTAAGAGGCATCTCATGCCTCCTAGAGATTGTTCCTATTCTATAGCATGCATCACAGTTTTTGACAAAATTTGTAGCATCTTTGAACAAAGTAGGCCAAAAGAAATCAGATTGCAATACCTTGTGGGTCGTTCTTTCACCTTCATAATGCCCTCCATATGGGGAATCATGGCAACTTTCAAGCAATTGGTGTGTCTTAACCTCGGATACACATCTTCGAACCATCCTGTCTGACCTTTGCTTGAACAGGTAGGGCTCATCCCAAACATATAATCTCACCTCATGTGATAAATTCTTCTTTTGTTAGCTTGATGCATCTGATGGGAATACCCCACTCACCAAGAAGTTGAAAATATCTGCATACCATGGCAACTCAGTTACCTCTAGTGCTAGGAGTTACTCATCTGGGAACTCTTCCCTAATCCGACCTTTCTCAGAAATATAGGTGTTACTCTCCGATCTGGATAAATGATCTGCAATCTGATTCTCATACCCCTTGCGATCTAGGATTTTGATGTCGAACTCTTGGAAGAGCAGGATCCACCAGATGATCCTAAGCTTAACATCTTTCTTATTGAAAAGGTATCTAAGGGTTGCATGATCAGTGAACACAATCACCTTAGTACCCACCAAATAGGACCAAAATTTGTCGAAGGCATACACCAATGCTAACATCTCCTTTTCAATGATTGTATAGTTTGACTGAGCTACATCCAAGGTTTTGCTCGCATAGTATATTGAGTGGAAGATTTTATCCTTTTGATGCCTTAACACCACTCCTACTGTTGTATTGTTGGCGTCACACATTAACTAAAATAGGAGCTCCCAGTTAGGAGCCATCAAGATCGGTGCTTCTACCGATCTTTTCTTCAACATCTCAAAAGCCTGCATACATTGAGCGTCAAAATCAAATTTTACCTCTTTCTCCAGCAATGCAGACATAGGCCTTGAGATCTTCGAGAAATCCTTGATAAATATCTGGTAGAACCCAATATGACCTAGAAAGCTTTAGACTTCCTTGACTGACAAGGGTGAAGGTAACTTCTCAATCACTTTTATTTTCACGTTGTCCACCTCTAAACCCTTCTTGGACACCTTGTGGACTAGCACAATCCCTTCCTTTACTAGGAAATGTCACTTTTCCCAGTTAAGGACTTGATTTTTCTCTTCATATCGAGCCAACACCTTGTCCAAATTCCTCAAACATGCCTCAAATGACTCCCCAAATACTGAAAGGTCATCTATGAATATCTCAACAAAGTACTCCATTATGTCATGGAATATAGCCATCATGTACCTTTGGAAAGTGACAGGTGCATTGCATAATCCAAAGGGCAATCTCTTGAATGCATAAGTCCCATAAGGAAAGGTGAAGGTTATTTTTTCCTAGTCTTCAGGGGTAATCATGATCTGATTTACCATGAGTATCCATCCAAAAAGCAGTACTATTCTTGTCCAGCCAATCTGTCCAACATCTTATCAATAAAAGACACTGGGTAGTGATTTTTACTTGTGGCATCATTTAATCTGTGATAGTCCATTCAAAGTTTCCATCACTATCCTAGTGGGGATAAGCTCATTTTTTTGTTAGTCACCACTATCATCCCACCTTTCTTTGGGACACACGGAACTAGGCTCACTCACTTGCTGTCAATTATGGGGTATATGATCCCAATATCCAGCCACTTGATAATTTCCTTTTTGACCTCTTCTTTCATCACAAGATTCAGTTTTCTCTGTGGTTAGGATACCAATTTGTCCCTCTCTTTCATGAAAATTCGGTGCATGCACAGGACAAGGCTTATTCTATGAAGATCTTCCATTTTCTAGCCCATGGGCCTTTCTCTTCTTCAGCTCTACTACAACTGTTTCAACCTGTGCTGCAGACAAAGAGGAAGAAAAGCTTATCGATAAAGTGTTAACACCAATAAATACATACCTG
This sequence comes from Solanum aculeatissimum, assembly GCA_038996855.1. Classification (NCBI taxonomy): domain Eukaryota; kingdom Viridiplantae; phylum Streptophyta; class Magnoliopsida; order Solanales; family Solanaceae; genus Solanum; species Solanum aculeatissimum. The sequence goes on from JBCEWC010000205.1 coordinate 59,391, forward strand.
AGGTGAGATGGTAGTGGCTTCAGATCCAACTTAAGAGCTTCCTCGATGAAGGATTTGGGGTGTGGACCCAACACCTTATCCAATGGCTCCACTAAATTTTTTTCAGCATGTTGACATTTGGGGTGTCCAACACACTAAATATCTCTTTGTCATCCATGTCGCCCTCTAGGTCTTAATTTAGCAAAACTTTTGCTAGAGGGTCCTTGGCCTCCACTTGGTGAACTGTAACCTCTGTGTCAATCTTTATGATAGTCAAAAGTTCTTTATACACTATAGGTATCTTGAAATCTTGGTGAATGTCAAAAACCTCTATCTTATCATGAGCTCGCATTGTCAGCTACCTTACTGCTATATCAATCAACACCCCTCCCATTGCCAAGAAGGGGCACCCCGGAATGAATGGGACCTTTGGGTTTGGCTCAAAATCTAGGATAATAAAGTCCATTAGGAATATAAGTGATCCCACTTGGAATAAAACATCATTAGTCATCCCATTCGATCTGGCTACTGAACGATCTGCCAATTGAAGCAATATTGTTGTAAGTTTTGGATCTCCAAGACCCAACTTCTTGAACATGGATTTATTCATCAAGTTGATGTTTGCACCCAGATCAAAAAATCCTCTTGCATTTAGACATTGTCCAATGGTGACTTGGACTGTGAAACTCTAGTATCCTTCCATTTGGTAGGGAGATTTGCCTTATTTAGGATCCTAGAGTTGCACTCCTCAGTAAGTGCCACTGTCTAATATTCGGCCAACCTGTTCTTATTGGCCACGATATCCTTGACATACCTTGCGTACTTTGGGATACCCTGCAAAACATCAATCAAAGGTAAGTTAATGTGTACCTATTTTAACATCTCGATGAACTTCTCAAAGCAATCCTCCTCTTTCTTCTTTTTGAATTTATGAGGGAATGGAGGAGAAGGCTTTGCCCTTGGTTCTGCCTCTATATTATGAGTGTTGGGTTCACAACCGTTAGTCTTTTTCTCTGCACTTAGGTTGTCCCCACTCTTCTTCTTTGGGACCAACTTAGTTATTACCCTGCCACTCTTAGTTCTCACTGCATTTACCTGCTTAGGATTGGGGTTTGTGTTACTTGGCAAACCTCCTTGTTGGAGAGAATTCTATTCACTTGCTAGTTGCTCAAGCTATTTCTCAAAATTTTGAGTGGCAATCTAGTTTTGGAGAACATCTGCTGCTAGCTTGTCCTGGTCTACCATTATCTGTTTCAACATATCTTCAATAATCATCCCTCCAAGCTTAGCAAACTTTTGATTACCTTGTCCTTGTTGATTATACTGATTCCCCCCTCTTTGAGGTCTGTTCTGAGGTGACCCTTGATGTTGCTGATTATCACCCCAAGAGAAGTTTGTGTGGTTTTTCCAACTCAAGTTATATGTATTTCCATAGTCCTGATGCTCTCCAGTAAATTAGACTAAATTCTTCCAACAAAACACGGTTAAGATCAAGTTTTCAACACTAGCACAATCAATAAAGAATTTTAAAAAATAATTAATTACCAAACTTAAAGTCTCTGACAATGGAGCTAAAAACTTATTGCTTCCCAAGCACACACAAGTGTACGCGGTCAACTCAAGTAATATAGTGGCTCTTATAGAACTGAGATATCGAACCAAAGGACTTTACTCTAGCTTTAATATCATCAAAATAAGAAATAAAGTGTGTGTGTTAGGCAAGAGATAAAATGATTTATTACTTTCAACTAATTTAATAAGACGAAATTAATCTAGCAACTAATTCAATTCTTTAATTGAGATTTAACCAATGTAATCGAACTTCTAGGACTCCAACCTTTTTAGACATATATCGTATCCTCAATCTCTTTGGTTATCAATGGGTTTTCTAATTACTGATTTACAGGGTTAAATTTACATTCATGGTCGTTCAACCTCTAATTATCTATTCTTATTGACAACCTAACTACATCGTTGAGTGGGGATAGACCTCAACCAATGAAAAAATATTAAACCTATCATCCTGTTTTATTAACCAAGCAAGGTATATAGGTAGGTGTCACATGTCTCCCATATACGAATCATTCTAGAACCCTAGAACAAATAAGCTTCATGTATCTTGTGTCCTATCCCTTATTCATCTGCCGAATTGAAGTTAGGCAACATATTTATTTCAAGGTTGGCCAGACAATTAAATAATGATTAAAGGAATACAAGAGTAATTAATATAAAAACTCATTAATAGATCAAAGATAAGAAATAAAAAACATAGTCTGTGGCTACAGTCCCAGAATTAGGGAATTTAGCCATTCATTGTTTGAATAAATAATTCCAATAATCTAAGAAATATTCAATGAATGAAATTAAAAGAGGAAAAAAAGAAAGATTAACCTTAGAAAAGTGTTCTTCAACCTTGTCCTCTATCCCAGCTAAAGAATGAATAATAAAAAATATTTTAAAATAATATATAAAGCCTAAAAATCTCGTTTTCTGACTTTATCCTACTTAAACACAAGTTTCGCGACGCGGACTAAATTTATCCATGTGTACTTTTACAATTCCAACTTTTTGGCAAATTTTAGCCTATCATCACGGAGTGGATTCACCACGGTGTATTTTGTCCTTTCTTTGCTTAATTTCTCAGGTTGTGTTCCTCCTTGTTTTACGGTTATGGATTTGGACCTCTATTTCTACTTTAAGTCCTACAAAACATAACTAAAAGTGCCTCCTGGCCAAAGTGAGCTAAAAATAACAAAATCACAATGAAAACCACCTAGACTCCATGACTTTGTCCTCAAATTAATCTATAAATTTGGATAAATTTGACTATTAGGCATATAAATACGCCTAAGATTAGGCTCCTGACCAAAAAGTTAATTGTAATAGGGAGATTTTATGATAACTTGTAGGTGTGCTTCACATTAAATTTGTTGCATGCAAATTATTATGACCCCATAATGAAATGAGAATTTTTGTTCTCATAAGCATTGGTCTAGCAATTATTGGAGGAGTTTAATCAATGATTCTACTAGACCATTTTGAGTATGAATATGAGCAACCAGATGCTCAATCGTTATCCTAGTTGATATACAATAATTATTAAAAGCTTAAAATATAAATTCACTAACATTATCGAGACGAATTATCTTAATTGCATAATCTGAAAATTGTACTCATAATTTTATTATTTGAGTAAGTAATCTCGCAAATGCCGCACTGCGAGTCAATAATAAGCACACATGTGACCATCTTTTAGGTGCATCCATTAAAATCAAATAATATTTAAATGATTCACATGACTTGTGAATGGGACCACATATATCACCCTATATACATTTTAAACATGTTGGAGATTCAATTTTCACTTTGATTACCAATGGTCTAATAATCCATTTGCCTTAAGAACATGCAACACAAGAGAATTCCTTAAAATTGAAAAATCTTTTTGTTTTTCAAATAATGTCTATGTGAATTTTCAACTATTTTGCGCATCATACTAGAATCGGGATGACCTAACTGATCATATAAAATATTAAAATTATTTGAGTTAGTAAAATTTTGATTTACTATGGCATATGTTTCGACCATACTAATACTTGTGTAGTATACTCCAGATGAAAGAACATGTAATTTTTCAAGTATAAAACTTTTTACCTGACATCATTGTGGTAATATAAAGATATTCATCCATTTCATCATTTGTAGTCTCAATATGATAGCCATTTTGACTAATGTCTTTGAAACTTAATAAGTTCCTTTGAGGCTTGCTATAATAAAATGCTTCATCAATTGTTAAATTTGTTTCTTTGGTAATAATCAAATTACATGTAATGATCTCTAAGGTCATTTTTTTATTTTTAAAAAAATCATCATTTTACTCCTCCCGGTAGCTTCCCCGAATCAAATTTGATTGATTTTGAAAGTTGATTTCTAAAAATCTTGTAAAAAGTTAAGTTTTTGCTAAAGATTTAAGTTTTGAAGGTTTAAGTTATCTATTTTTGAAATTTTGAGTTATCTAGAGATTCAAGCCTCAGAATAGAATTTTGTCATTTTCATCAATTTCGAAATATGAAAATTGATTTAGGACAGTTTTTGGAATCAGATCTAGAGTTTTTATGTGTATTTAGGTTCGAACTTGAAAATTGAGTTAAAGTTTGACTTAGGTTTGACTTTGATCAATATTTTGAGTTCGGATACTCAGATTGAATTTTTTAGAGTTCCATTGGTTTCGAGAGGTGATTTTAGCTCTAGAATTAGCTTTGTCATAATTTTTGGATATTCCAATAGCATTTTGATAGTTCTAGTGCCTAAGTTAGTTTGATTGCGACTTATCGAATTTTGGGTCAAGTAGACCTCAAATTCAATTTTTTATATTAAGTCCAGAATGTCAAATTTAGCAGGATTGTATAATTGATTTGTATGTACGGAATTCCGAATGAATCCTGAGGGTTGATTTTTGAGTTTTTATTATTGGTTGATATTTTAATTATTGGTGTCTAGTGTCGGCTTCGCAAAAGCGAAGGATTAGCCGCTTAAGCAACCATTGCTTTAGCAAAAAAATATTTTCTTAAGTGAAGACCGCTTAAGTGAAAGGATTCACTTAAGTGACCCTTGTGTCGCTTAAGCGACATCAGAGGCCTTGTTTTAGGTCCCTGGTCTCAGGAATTAGACCTCATTTTTATTTTTGACTTGGGGAGCTCATGGTGGCGATCTTTGAAATGATTTTTGAGTGTAATTTATTAGGTAAGTTATATTGAGCCTAAACCTTCATTATACATTAGTTACTTCTTATTTTTATCATCAAATTGAGGTTTGAGTTTGGAAAATTAGGGAGTTTGTGCATGAACCCAAATTTTACAAAATGGTGATTATGAGCTCATTTACACTCTATTTTCGAAATAATTTTCACCAATAGATTCCTAATAACATGAGAAACACTTTCATAAAAAAAATTCAAATTTTGGCCTCAAATTTTTGTACTAAAATTTTGGACCATTTTACCCTTCTTTCTTGAATTGTATGATCTTTGTGTCATTAGTTTTGAAATGTAATTGTGAATCTATTTTTTTACTAGATTGTGATTTTTTGGGTTCAAATAGTAAGAAAAATCTCTCTTGTTGGATTAATTCCGTGACTTTATTGAGACAAATGGATTTTTAACCTTCTTGAGTTTAATTGAACCTTTTATATTTCTTCTTGTATGTTGAGGAAATAATTAAAAATTTGTGTGGCTCAACTAATCATGAAATGTCCTAATGAATATATCGGGGTAATGAAAAATGGACATGTGATAATATGTGTAACTTGATTTTAGAATTGGTATGTACATGTTGATGATAACGAACCTTGAAATGAGAATATTGATTGATCATGTGATTTCTGTTGTTGAAGATTGTGAATTTTTCATATTGACTCAATTATTGAGTAATGTTTCATGTTATTGTAGAAACAACTATTGAAGCATTTTACATGTAACGTTGGACAAGTGTTGTATAATCTTGGTATTGTGTTGAAATTATAATTGTGAATCATTGATTAATTGATGAATAGTTTTGAACTTTGATAATAAAATAATTATTGAGAACTTGAGAATCGAGGTGATGTAACTGTCGTGTGATACACTTGATGATGATTCTAGTATTAAAAGAACGATGAGATCAATTTCTTGATTATTGAATATATGAATTATGTCGACTCCTTACTTACTCATGTTATTTGAAAATGATTATTGTATTGAGATGAAATATTATTTTAGTCCCACTATTTGTACTGACCTCGAAGATTGTTTTTGACATTTTTTATTAAATTATCATTTTATCCTTCCCGAAAGTTGACTTGAATTGGTTGAGTCTAAAAGTCAAATTTTGAAAAGCTTATGAAAAATTGGAGTTTTTTTTAAAGAATGAGTTTTTAAAGGCTTAAAGTTGGAAATTTTGAGTTTTGGGGTTATTTGAGTTTTGAGTGTCAAAATTCAATTTTGTAATTTCATTAGTTTCAGAATACCGAATCTGGTCTAGGAGAATTTGTAGAAGTGAATTTGAAGTTAGAACAAAGATTTTGAACCCAAAGTTGCAATTTAGTTGATTTTGGATCATAGATTGACTTTGGTCAACATTTGAAGTTCGGGAGCTCAAATCAAAATTCTGTCAATTCCAGTGGTTCCGAGTGGTGAAACTAATGCTAGAAATGACTTTGTTATAATTGTTAGAGCTTCCAATATTATTTTGAGTTTTTGAGTCCAAAACTAATTTAAACAATCTTTCTCGGGTTTTAGGCCAAGTAGGTCTCGAATTCGAATTCTGATGGTTCCATTGAGCCCGAAATATTATCTTTAGTAGGGTTTTATTGTCACGCCCCGGGAGGGTACCCTTGGCAGGACCGACACTCAAAGATTATTGCTAGCCCCTAAGCGAACCACTCGGCCTCATCACATTCGTTCAATCACATTCTAATAGTGGAAGACATCAATGATAAAGAATATTAAAGGAACTGTAATGAAAATATGGAAAATCGAAGGCCAAAGGCCAGACAATCTATCCATCAACTAAGCAAGACTAGTGCGAAAGAAACTAGTCAGAAATAACATTAAAACATAACTCGAGAGTCTAGTCTATGAATCGTCTAAACATCTAACTAACTGGTGTCAATGACAGGTCCATGAATACCTCAAAATGAAATAAAACAAGTCTAAACTCAAAGCTAGAAATAAATATAGTATCCTCCAAAAGTATTGGAGGACTCACCAAATTAACTGAATGTAACTAGGTCCTCAACGGAGCACTTGCTGATTACCGCTAGTACCTGTCTCTACATCATGAAAAGATGTAAGCCCAAATGGACGTCAGTACGTAGAATGTACAAGTATGTAAAATGGCAGAATGAAACATGTAAAGGCAGAATAACATCAACTCAAATAGCTCAACTCAAGAAGTAAGGAATTCAGTCATCAAGTCAAAAGTCTACGATAAGAATGAAGTTTAGACAATGACCACTCATATACCATCTCATCCATCCACTCAGAGTATTATCAAGACCTATTTGGGAGTTTCTCTAACCGACAATCATCACCTATGAGTCGGTGATGATACAACGAAGTGATTTCATTGTCATATCCATCCAATACCTTGACGACATAAAGGATATCCCATCAGTGGATCCACAATAGTAACATCAAGTCCTCTTTTAGGGACAATAAGGAAACATCCAATCTTATGGTTCAATCCCTCCTACGTTGGAAACGTAGTTATTAAGTTTGAGTTGGACTTACTCTTACTTAATTCGGTGCTCAATACTCCACCCAAGATTCAACATGCTCATAAGACATCAACCCTATGGTTAACTTATTCATCTAGTCTCATTGGACATTTATCAACTCAATTCATCACATCAACCATCAACTCTTTGATTTCATTCTTTTAAGGTTCAGTTCTTGGCTCATGAAGGCTCAATCATGCATCATTCAGACTCATAGCATTTAAGAAAATAACAACAAAGATAAAAACATTCAGGAACTTTATAGACTTTTCAGGCTCAATTTACACTCATGCATGTCCATTTAAGTGTAATATGGAAAAATATCAAGAATTTATGCTAGGGTTCATGTACAAAAGTAAAATCATCTATTTCAAGTGATTAATTCATGAAAACTATAATTCATGCATAATTATACAGAAATACATTAGAATTTTTAAGAAAAACTTTCAAAAACATCCATGGAAGACTCAATTTTTTCACAACTCTAATAACTCGATCTATGGGGAACATGGAAGAACAAAATTCATGTTTTGATTAGCCTTACATACCTGGAAATTTGGATTTTGGAACTGCTCAAAAGAACTCTCAAGTTTATGCTTCAAACTCTAGCCTTTTTCTCCCTTGAAACCTCATTCTAAGTTTGAAGGATGAGTTTTATCGTGAAAGAGGTGATTTGATAGGTTTTAGGACTTATTTAGGTATAAAAACGTCAAGTCTAGGCTTTAAAAGGTGGAAAAAGACCAAAATAACTCTTTAAAAAAAGCTGTCAAAAATCGTCCACAGGCCCATTTAAGGCCCGTGGAAAGTTCCACGACCTGTGGGACACTTTCGTAAACTTTTGGGTGAAATTTGGAAGCTACTAAAACTTTTCACGAGATCAATCCCCAACCCGTAGAAGGCTTTATGACCCGGAGATGGATTTGTGAAGTTTGGGGCTCAAAATCTAATTTTTAGAGATTTTTCACGAGACCTAACTTTACGGGTTGTACTTCAATCCACGGCCTGTATATGATTTCATGGAATTACCCTACTCTGGTAGTTTTCAATAAAACGACCACAACCTTTGACTCCAAACTCTAAATGAGGTGAAACCAATTGCGTTGGAAAGCTAATGCAAAGAGCTTTCATTTGGTAGGTCATGGGACATCTAATTCACTGTGTTCTAAGAGTTATGATTATTTAAAGTTGAACCTTGCTTAATCTATCACTATAAACTCAATTTATAGGAAGGTTTTGAAGTCGACTAAGTGTTAGAAGTCTCTAATGACCCTAATACACTTCTCACATATAATAATAAGGCTTGAAACATAGGTAAACATAAGAATAGAGTTATGGGGTGTCACATTTATGTTTGGTTTGTGTTCATGGGATTCCGAATGAATCTTGAGGATCCGTGTTGTGATTTTTCTGAGCTAGGAATTGCTGATTTTTAATTGTTTCTCGTGCAATTAATAATGTTCTCCACGTTCGTGGATATCCCACCGCGTTCGCGGAGCTTTAAGGCGCCAGACTTTCACGTTTGCGGGGTGTGCCACTAAGTACATGGAGGGTCATTTAAGTGACCTCCGCGTTTACGAAGGCTTGCACAGTCTTGGCCTCCAGTTCACGGAGTATAAATTTGTACCTGAACAGTGTTCTGTTTTAAATGATAAGTTTTATTCAATTTTCTCCATTTTTAATATTTCATGCTTCGTCTTCAAGAGATTCTTCAAGGTTTTTCAAGGCAAATCGATTGGGTAACTATTTTCTAACCTATTTCATTGATTAAATTGTGTTTTTAACTTATAATTTTAGAATTTTAATTGGAGAAATAGGAGATTTTATGGACTTGGATTTCCAAGTTTAATTTGATGATTTTTACCTCATTTTAACTCCATTATTTAAAAAAAAAATTACCATTAAACTCCTTATTACTTGGGGAATATTTTTATGTATTAAATTTCATATTCCAGCATGGGATGTTTAACCATTTTTACCTTTACATCCGAATTGATTAATTTTAGTGACATTAGATTTGGTATGTGATTGTGATGCTATATTTGAATAGATTTTGGTGATTCAGAGTATCGTAGATAGGGGAAGTCTTTGGATTTGACTTGATTCGAGACTTTATCTAAGGCAATTGGACTTCTAACCTTTTGTTAAGTATGATTGAACCTTGTATACTCCTATGTGTATAGAATTGAGCACTTTAGGGTAGAATTGTATTATCATAGGCTTTGATCATGAGATTACGATTTGAGTAATTGTTCAAAAAGTGATTTCTCAACTTATGAATTAATTATGGATTTGTAATATATGTGATCTTGTAAATTATTTGATATTGATATTGTGGTGGATCTTATATCGTGATACTATTAATATTGAAACTGATATGGTATTAAGGCATTTATGATATTGATACTGTGATAATATTGAAATTGTTATGATGTTAACACTATGATATAAGTGTCACGACCCAGATAGGGGGCCTAGATATGACATCGCGAAAGAGGACCCGAAGACCCTCGATCAAGCCATCATAGTATCATTACACTCATCATCAGTTCGGAAATGTGGAAGTTAAAGCATGTAGCACATAAGCTCTAAGGGTTTAGGGGCTTAGGACTCAAGCTATGGGGACATTTCGGGAATGGGGGGATCATGCTTGCACATAGCACATAATCATACATCATACTTCAACATACAAGTCATAAGCATAACAACATGAAACTTAAGCCATTACCATAACATGAGAACATAATCATAAATAAAGTGGAACTAGCATCATATTACATAGCCCAATATCCAACATACAAGTCAAACGTACAAGAGTAAGATTTGTCCAAACATGCCTCTACATAGAAGAGCGGGACCTCGACAAGCTTTGAGGCTCACCCTCAAGTCAAGAAA